>JAANSM010003472.1:0-12834 GCA_036850725.1 Orchesella villosa | reverse complement strand
CCACATGAAATGGATTACAGAAAGGATTGATTTTTGCTAATTCTAGAAACTTCGCCTTTGCCATTATTTGTCAATTTTGAGATCAAATGCACTAGCAGCCAGGTGCTTCCTTCTTATCGTTAGCTGTTAGCTGTTAGTAGTTGCTAGTTGGTTGCGATTGTTGGAGCTTTCCAAAATTCAGAAAACAGCCTCTAAAATACAGACACACAACATAACATACGTGAATAATGATAACGTAGACAGTAGATAAAATTATCTAGCTTCATTTATGGCAAGTTCACTAAATATTTTATTTCACTAATAATTTGGTTAGTTATTACCTGGCGACCTTCGTAAATCAGTGGGGTAGCCTGTCAAGATCTTTGGTCTTGTGTGTCATGCAAATTTTGAATGTCAAAAAGTCAAAAAAGAGCCGTAAACTTTACGCAGAGCTAAAACTTTCGTTTGACTTCGGACACGGAACTCAGTCAGCAATACTTAAATGTTACAAGTAAAAAAGATAAATGACAGGGTGACTAATCAAAAGAATTAAAAAGTACTACATAAAACTGATTTTTAAATACACTTCTTGCTTTAGCATATTTTAAGTGAATATAAATGTACATCCTCATCTAAGCATTGTTCCTGGGTTAGCCACTGACTTTCGAACGTTCTGTTCTTTCTCTTTACCGACACCCAACTCTACCATCTATTGTCGCCTATTTTGCATGCATACAAAACACACTCTGACAGCACATCACACATGCCATTATACACCAATACACCGTATCGAAAGCAAAAGAAGATGAAATGAAGATCAATGTATACGCAAAACTCAAGAATTGATAAAACTATAATTATGTTAACATGAATATTAGAAAACCCTTTAAAGTCCAATCGAATATTTTGAATTTTTTAATAAAAATACAAAGTACGTCAATTTAATCATAATGTCTATAATTACGAGCAGGAAAATCTCTAAAACTTGAAACTGGTAACATTTGACGTGTGATCAATAACCATCTCATATTGCATTGATTGGATGCATTTGGCATATATACTTTGTCTGTGTAGTCTTTAGCACGCTGCATTCGTATGACATGTTGTTGTACGACTATATGGCTATCATAAAGGTTGAAGGTGAAAGGTTCCGCAGTCCGTCGTCATCGGTCTGTATAGCAGTTGCCCTATTGAGGTCAAATGAACACTGATTTACCAAAAACGTATAATAATATACGCGTTTAATTAATATCATTTAGCACTTTTATCTATGAATCGTATTAGGTGCTAAAAAATTAAATCCATTATACTGGAAGCATAATACGTACTTCAGTATTACAGTTGTAGAAGCGCTCTGGATGATACATTCTATGCCATTATCGGCATTATTTCACTATTTCATGATCGCTAATTTGAGGCCGAGAGTCTATATTGCTCGTAGTCGTATGCATATGGCCTAAAACATTTTCTGGTGCGCAATTATCATGTAAAAATCATGATTTCATCTGCCCCGTTACCTTCTTGGAATTTTGAAACTTGAACTTGTATGAAAATCACGCTGCTTCAATTAGTGTGCTTCAATCTGATTATACATTACTTCTATGCTATAACTGACGGAATGCATAAACAATTAAGTAATAATTGTCGACAACCAAAGCTTGGCTAGCATTTTACGTTACCAAATTGAGTATTCGCTTTTTGCATTTGCCGTGAATGAAGGAAGATTCATTTCGGATGATTCGCCACATTAGTAATTTATACGTACATCGGAAGGACTGTAAAAATGAGATGTTAACACAGCATCAAAGTATATGAATAGCAGTAATAAATACACTGCATTAGAAAATGAGTTCTGCATAGGTAAGACACTTCAGTGACTTCGAAAGGTCATATGTTCAATCTGCGTTCTGCAAATCTTTCAAAACGGACAAAAATAATTGTAAATCCTCAGTGTAAGGCATTTCAGTGACTTCGAAAGGCCATGTTCAATCTGCGTTCTGCAAATCTTTCAAAACGGACAAAAATAATTGTAAATCCTCAGTATGCAGCATGGGCTGGCTGTGGATCTCCCATAGTCAAAGATTATGCACATTGATGAGCTATATATAGGCATTTTAAAACAAAAATGGTATTATATAAAATAAAAACGAAGTCATTATACGCCCACTATTGTCACATTGTATATAGTAAATTCATGCACGGCTAATGATAGTAACTTATTATGACTATAATGGTTATAGATAACATTTGTACTGCTAAAAATATATACTACCCACTTTGAGTATGGGCGAACCGGCCAGTATTTGATAGCATATTTATGCATGTAGCAGGCGAACGATGAACATTACATGAGTCCTGCCAGTGTAACACAATATAGTAAAAATACAATTACCCAAAGAAGATCCATATAGCTCTGTTTCGGCAGATAACTGGAAGTGCATAAGTGGTAGTGTTATTTCCATTACATAAACATGAATCACCAAATTATGCATGCATACGGATATAAAAAACTACTAAACAAAACAAGTCTGAGATGGAATGCGTACTCGTGTTTGAGAATCACATGCTTGGTGAATGTAACCCAATAATTCAGGTGCCATTCTTCCTTCGACAGTCATCATACAAAGTTCATTTCTAAGAGTTGCTTATCCTGAAGTTCTTAAAAATTCATTAAATGAGCCATACTATCGACACTGCCATGAAACGTTGGGAAAATCGAGTAGCAATAGTTACTGGAGCTAGCGATGGGACGATTGGAGGTGCCATTGCCCTCGACCTCGTTCGGCATGGAATGATAACTATTGGAGTGGCAAGAAACATTAGCTTAGTTGAAGTAGGTGAAAGTTAATTTTGTAGAAGGTTCTACTCAATTTTTTTTACAAATCTTATCTTGAATAATTTATTAATTGGGTTCATACAAAACAGAAATTGAAAGATGCAGATACTTCAATTCTCAAGAAAGGAAAGCTAATCGCATACAAATGTGATTTTAGCTAAACCGGACGAAATTGAGAAAATGTTTACATGGGTCAAAGCTAACTATGGAGGTGTAGATGTTATGATTAACAATGCTGGAACGTCTGTGATGAAACCAATTTTAGGTATGCAGTATGCAGCATACCGAATGCTGGACATTTTCGCATTTTCTATTTTCTCAATTCCAAAACTTTAACATTTCACAAATAAAATCATGATTGTGTTAACATTTATTGCTTGACTCCTTTATAATTCCATCATGGATCTCTAAAAAAACTTAATTTTACAGAAATGGGTGTTGACGAAATGAGAACTCAGCTAGACTTGAATGTTATTGCGCTTACTCTGTGTTGCAAATTGGCGATTAATTCAATGCTGGAACGGGGCATCAACGATGGACATGTTATCAACATGAACAGGTTTTCATTCTGCACCACATTAAACTCTGAATTCACTAGTTAACATTTTCTCAACGTGTAATTTAAAACGCATTTAGTGTACTGGGTCATCAGGTGTACGGACATCTAAACTTTTACGCAGCGACCAAATTTGCGGTTACTGCATTATCTGAAGGTATTCATTATGAAATTTATTAGTTACACTCTAACAACTTGCTACTGTATCATTTTTTATTGTCGCAGGTCTCCGAAAAGAACTCGCAAAAAAACGTTCCTTCATCAAAATCACGGTAATGATTCTTATGGCCAATAACAGTGTTTCGGGCATTAGAAACAATAAACGTAAATATCATATTTTGACTTTCTCTGAAACCATTACGAATAGCAAATCAGTCCGGGACGAGTTGAAACGAAATTCTTGTACAATTCGTTTGGCGTAAGCGAATCTGATAAAGCGAAAGCATTATACAACAGTGTGAAAAGCATGAGTCCACAGGATGTCAGCGATGCCGTAATTCACGCTTTATCCGCAGCTCCGCACGTTCAGGTACCCGATTTCTATAAGTATGCAAAATTCAAGCTTTTCTACAGATTAAGAGAATATCTAAACATTAATCATTCCAGATTCAAGACATAATATTTAATCCCATTGAGCCCACACCACCTGGAATGATGAAGTAAAGCGAAACTTTGAAATGATGTGGAATTAGGTAGTGATTTTTCGAACACATGTGTGATACATGTACTTTGTGCTTTTCTGGTTTTGTCATTGTTTTAGCAAGAATGAAAAATCACGTATAGAACAATAAAACTCTACCGAAAGGAATTTCCTGATAAAATGCTGTTTTTATTAATGCAATGGTTCCTCTATGTCTATCACATCACGATTAAATTTATCCGGAAGGATGACTGTATATACATATTGGATCATAGGAACTTCTCCAATTTCTCGTGGCCCATTAATCCAGAACTTAAACCCACCTTTGGGGAAATTCATGCTGTCAATATATTGTCTTATTGCCCCCAAATTCATAGGACATTGGATGAATGACATTCTACTCATCATTGGCATTTTCAAGAATTTCTTATACAAGGGCAAGTCTATTTTATCTCCTTGCACGTTTAGGAGCAATGTTAACTCTTGCAATTCGTTTAGAATTTGTGTCCAAGTGTTCATATCTTTATAAGAAATAGGTCCGTTTATAGTTAGCTTGTTCAAGTGACATTGGAAGACGATACAGAGATTCCTTTTCGCAAAAATGGAGCAGTTTAAGATGTTTCAGTTTGGCACACTTTGTTATAGCTGTGATATCAACGTGCTCTTCGTGCACGTTCATGATTCTTGCATCCAAATCAGTGAGAGTTTCATGCGAATTGTCAATAGCAGTCATTGCATGCTGCCACATATCATCTACTACATTGATTCGGAGTTTTGTTAGCTTAGTTTGTGCCTGTAGAAGAGTATGCTCATAGCAGATTTGAGTTCGTCCAAATGAGTATTCTATATCTTCAAACTGGATCTTAGGAACTTCTCTTGCGAAACTGCTGAGATTTCCGAAACACATGAAATCTGGTCTTGTTCGCACGTACAAATTTTTCAGGGTCAAATGGTTATTTCGCACGAGCTCAAAACACCCCGTGTGATTTACAGTTGGTGGTGCCGATAAACCGGAGACGTCGAAAAACGTTGCTGACTCAGCTCCTGCGGTTCGTGATCTGGAGTCATTCAAAATGTCCCACGTACTCCTTTCCCTATTTTCCATTTGAAGTTCGAGGCTAGCGTAAAATATCCTCGCTTCAAAATCCGATATGTTATATCTTGCTCTTCGAGATGCGGCAGAGGAAGTGTTGGATGGTGAGGTACCAGCGTCTGATGCTGTGCTAATTCCATCTCTTACGGAAAGAATTCCATTGTCGAATTCCGTGGCTCGATTAATGAGCACTTGAAAATTATTTGGAGCGTGTGTTTGGGTGCCTTCAGTTAGCGTAACGGGGGAATTCTCTACTAAATCCTGATCAATCGTACTATTACCAAATGGAAGGTCCGTTTCTACTACGGGATTAGGCTCTGGTGGTTGTTGCTCACTCAGCTCCAATTCTACTTCAGAGACAGCCGAAGCGGATAAATTTGTTGTCCCCTGAGGATTGGCAAAAGGTACGGAAGCGACATCGCTTAATTCTGAAATTGTGAAGCTTCTTGTTTCTCCTCCATAACAAGTAGAGGTTGAGTTATTACGTCCTTCGTCCCAATTTTCAAGCGTATCCCCAGTATTTATCAGTAGGGTTTCAAGGGCACTAAAATTGATTTGCTTCATTACGCTGATGACAATTATTTCATCACTTGTAAAGGTTTCTTGGTCTGGTCGAACGACAATTTCGAGGGTAGTGACCTTTGGTAACTTGACAGATTCGACTCCCTCGATTCCTAAGACTTGCTTGAGAGATGAAAATTTAAGGGATACGAGTTCTGGGCAACATCGTAAAATTGTAATGACGTTTGAAGATAAAACTTTTCCTGTGAATTGCATGGACTGTACACAGTGTCCAAAGCCCACATCTCCCAAGTATTCAGTTGTCAAATTTTTTTATTTCAACTGAGGCTGCTGTTGGGCATCGGAACAAGCGTTCGAAGTTTCCTTGTGTAATCACCAGCTCCACAGGGAAAGTTTCGTTTATAAAATTTCTCCAGGTGGAACAAACAACGCGAAGTTTTTGAAGCTCTGTTTGTTCTAAATTCTTGAAAATGAGGTTTAAAGCCTAAAAACCAAATAAATCGAAGTCAGCGTTGAAAAATACATTTATTGAAAAGCCATGTAAAGGGAGAGATCAAGTCAATTTTTATTTACTTTCTTTGGCAGTTCATTGAAAGTGACAGAAGTCATTCTTTAGATGACAAAATCTAAACTTAGTTAATACAAAACTACTANGTAAAGGGAGAGATCAAGTCAATTTTTATTTACTTTCTTTGGCAGTTCATTGAAAGTGACAGAAGTCATTCTTTAGATGACAAAATCTAAACTTAGTTAATACAAAACTACTACATACTGCATACCTACAAACTGTAGATATTTTTCGATGCGAATTTGCTTATTGGGTTGTGTAAGAACGTTTCTGACCACTGAAGATTAAAAATGCGTACTTCGAACGTATTCTTCAAATGCAAGGCTTTCCATAGCAGCATTAGAATGATGGGAAATACAACTTATTGCAACCGCTTCTCTTATTCTCAAAGACTTCCAACAACTTTCTATTTTTACGCCAACGGTTATCCTGGTCAAAGATTTTTCATTCAGGTTTCATCCGTTAACTTTATTCACACAAATTCTAAAATAGTCAATACATTTTATTATGAAGATCACAGAACGTTAAATATGTTTGGTGCTTTACATTTTTCTTTGTATTACATGACCCTATATACTATGAGTTCACTATTCGGACTGCGTTTTGTAATTTTTTTTATTGGTGTCTGCATATTATATTGATCCAACAAAAGTTAACCATACAGAATTTGTTGGTAACCACTTATTTCAACAATGAATACATATTCTAAATTTTATTACTTAACATTATGTACATGATGAGTTTAATTAAGGTACTTAGTTTGTCCGGATACAAATTCTAAAATTACATCGTGTTACGTAAAATCCAACATAAGTTTCTGCTAAGATTTTAAACTTCAACAAAATATGTGTGCCTCTCCATAAACTTGAACTAAGGTTTTACACAGCATATGACGTGTTCACCCTTTCACCTTTTATTGAGGTTTTCAAGGACTTAAATTACATTACACAATATACAATCAACAATATCATTTTATAAATAACATATAATGCAATTAGCTAACGAAAAATTACCTGAAACCTTCCAATGTGGTTGCTGGTAAAACTATAGTTCAAAGCCAAGAGAAAACGTGATGCCCTATTCTAATACAAACACAAAAAGTGAGATTATCCTTGTTCATCAGGTATCTTATTGAAGCAAAGTGATTTTATCTGATTTGAGTGAGTTTCGACGGGTGGCCGCAGCAAATACTCCGACAACAATGATGACGATTGATGCTCTCGAGGAAACCCCATCTGACCATATCTACGATTTGTTGGAGACCAGAGAGGAATTTAAAGAGGGTGAACTTCGTCTTTGCTGCATCCGTAGCCTTAAGTAATTGAATGTATAAGCATTATTTACCATGATAATGTTAACAGAACAATATAAATTAAATTAAAAAAACAATATAAAAAAATTATTATTACGTACTTCCTCAACCCACATTAGAGGTACATACGCCTTTGGAGTTGAACTGAATATAGACATGCCAGAAACTGGTCCTAGTTCCATTGATAGCTGGTAGCGCTTCCTGGCTTCGAGAATGATTCCAGCAGGCTATATCAAGCAAAAATTCACATACATAAAGGAATACTTACATAGACCAGTAAGTTCAATAATTTTATTATGTATATAGTAGTTACCGGACTCAGGTACATGTAAGTGCCATGTTTCTCTACGTCAGGTGCCAACCCTTCTGATAGCTGGTAGCGCTTTCTGGCTTCGAGAATGATTCCAGCAGGCTATATCAAGCAAAAATTCACATACATAAAGGAATACTTACATAGATCAGTAAGTTCAATAATTTTATTATGTATATAGTAGTTACCGGACTCAGGTACATGTAAGTGCCATGTTTCTCTACGTCAGGTGCCAACCCTTCCACGGTGTCCAATACTGATGGATCAGCATCAAGAAAGTGGGGTCCGGATATTAGAAATGGCAAGCCTAAAACATTATTTTTAGTAAATTATGCAACAGTGTAATCTTTTCAAGCATTACAATTTAACATTCATTGTTTAAGTATGTTCTTACCCTCCATGCAGGGAGCCAAGTGTCCAATTCCGTTCAGGGCACACTTACTTACATCTTCATAAGGACAAAAGCACCAATTGTCCGGATTGTGTTCAGGAGAGAGCATATCTTCCTTTTTGAATAGGTATCTGTAAGACTGGACACCTCGAAGCATGTCCTCCTTTTCAAATTCGAATGTCCTTGACCTGCAATACTCAATTTCGAAAGTTTGCATTGCCCTTCCTGCTTTTAATGGGGGCTGAAACATTGTTGGTACAGTTCCGTTCAAGGCATTGCAAGTGTCATCTTTCCAATAAGGCAGCGAATCCATCGCATTGATTTTCTCCATTGCACCGTAAGCGCTGTTACGTTTGCGACCTCCAGTGATTTCCCACATTCCATCATCCGAGAAATTTTTCTAAATCACAAGTTTTAATGTTAATCATCTTAGTTTGAAACCAAAGAGTAATTATAGTATAATAATATTAATGGTACACATATTGTCCATTTTTACCTTCTCAAAAAGCCCAAATCTGCCATCCATAAACGTTTCCGGAAAGATGAAGTCTCCACCTACTTCATTTAGTATCTCAGTTTTACCCTCTGCAAATTCTTGATATGGTCGAACACCGAATCCCTCAAACAGCAGCTCACTCACAGGATGAGTGACTGTAATTTTTTCCGAAGCTGCTGTCATCTTTTCGCTGAAACTTGCCATAAGCCTTCGTGACGCTTCCGGTACTTCTTGAATCATCCTTGCCAGTCCCTGTGTTTGCAGACATTTTTTACAAATTTTCTACCCTTTCAGTATTACTGTTCATGGTCTTAATGCTGAAATGATTGTTTTTTTACCAGTAGGGGCATATTGAGCATTGTGATCATATCTTCTTCCTTATTTCCGGCAGACATTTCTGGTTGGAATTCATATGACCGGTATTGCCTGTATCCGATTGTGTCATTTTCTTTATCAATGGAAATATCTTCCTTCCATTGTCTTTCTCTATATAAGATATACAATAAACGTTCTAAATATAATGCATCACTTCTTATGCATAGAAAGCTATAGTTGTTTCAGTTCCATACAAGTAGACGTAGGGTCCTCTTTCTTTAACCTTCGGTTTCTCCCCAGAACCGATGGCATCCCCATTCTCAATATTAAAGAGGTAAAAGCTTCGATAGATTGGATTTGGATTCTCCTTGAAATTCCTCCAGGTTTCGGAACCATTGAAAAGACGTGCAGACTATCATTGTAAATTAGTTAGAATGCCATTAGAATCCCGATTCGGTAACATTTGTATAAATTATTAGCACATATAACTAATTAACTAAGATATGGCAAAATGGAATAAGGCTTAAGCTGTAATTCAACATTTCTAATAGCTTACTATTTAATCTGATGGGTATCAACAGATTAAAAATTCATTTAATACATTACTGTTTCTCTTGTGGATTTTGGAGAAAGCATTATATGATGTACAGTGATCTCCTGAATGCTTTTCCAAATGACAGACAGGTTTGAATTATGATTAAGATGATTAGTTAGGTCTCTTGTCTGTGTGTTCATACTGTTCATGTTAATATAGAAAGCATATTTGACACTGGAAAGACTTTTGACTTTTAGTAGCATGTATTCTATTTCTATCCCAACATTGAAGCATTGCTTTGCTTGATATTGGTTTTTAATTAATTATTCAAGGCACATATTCGATGGAATGGGTCGACGATTACAACATAACATTGACTGTATACGCATGTCTTGGAAAAAACAAACAGAATATGAAAATCAATATCGTGCTTTCTCCTTCCCTTGTTCGAAACAGCTCTAGACTTTTCAGCTACCATATTTTATTCATAATTTTTTGATGTTCGTCATAAACGATATCGACCCAAAAAACAATTTGGAGTATGCATGAAATGTATCAATAACAGATTCTCTTGTTCACAGCGTTCACAAAAACTTCGACTAATTATTAACCAACTCACATAATATAATGGATGCTAAGCAGCTATGAGATGTGACTATGTTGTATGTAATAGCAGAAGGTTACTGATAAATGGATACTGCAAACTAACCATCTAGTTTTGAATTGTTGACTTTCGTGTTATAAATTGTCGTGTTCGTGTTGCGTTATTTAACATGAATGTACTTCACAAATTTTTCTTGTTAAATGCAACAATGTATGTGCCAGGTGCAACAATGAGGATCTACGATAAAATCAAACTAAGTAATGAAGAGTGAAAGGATAAAAATAAAAAAATAAACAAAGCATAGGATTAAAGCTACAAAATCGAGCTATACCTGTCTTAGCTGACCATTGATGATCATGCTGACGCCACCCCATCCTAGAGCTGCGGTGAGTGCAAGTAAAACTGTGCCACCACCAATTAGCTTATGGGGGAAACGATCCATTTATTTAGGATGTAAGATCATATAACTCCCCAAAATATTTTTTGTTAAACGTTTTCACAGAAATATTAACTAAAATCACTTTTTTTTCAATCTATCCCAGGAAATTTTTTACCAGCACGATTGCCAACTTGATCTAAACTGACGTGTACTTTCAACTTTGGGCTGATGGTGATCAACGGTTGACTGGTGAAAGCAACTAGCTGTTTAGATTTTCAGCTTATGCTAAGAAAGGGTAGTCAATACTGCCAGTAATATGTGTACTATAACTTTTCTCATAAAAATTTCCTACTTTGACTTTGCTATTGATTTAGAGAAGGAGTGCACAGGACAGGAGTCATATCAACTTTCAGTTCTAATTAAAAATTCATAACTGCCTGTGTGGAAATGGAGCGTTCGCTCTGTTTTCTCTTCGGAGATTTTACCGAGTTGGCTATTAAGGAAAGACGGGTATATGGGTGGAAGGGAAAGGAATGGTTCCATACGATGACAATAAAGTAAAAGTAAAGTCGTAACCATATAACGTATACGGGAATCCAGCAGTTTTTAGCAGTTATGCCTTTCCATGCTTTCTTGGTTTTACGAGAAAATGGTACTAAAACTGCTGATACGTAAGCAAAATTAATATCGAGTAGTCTAATATGTTCTAAATTTGATACATACGTTGACATTCGCTATGATATAATGCAGATAATGGTTAAGGTTTTGGAATTGGAGTAGTGAGTATATAAGATGCTTATGTATATGTAAGTATGGTGAAACAATTGTGACGAATTTTACAGCAGAACGATGAGCTGCTTTCCATATAAAATACATTTGATGTTGACCCTATTAATTTGGAAATAACCCATCCAAGGGCATTATTCGTACCTTTCAATCAATATTTTTCGCTCGATTTTATTGATTTTAAGCCTTAAATTTAATAAACGAAATCATTGGCGGTAATACAACGGCAACTACCCTGTAGGTGGTGCAGTGGTAACTGCTGTCATTCCAGAACCGGAAATTGTCATCATAACTGGAGCAGTTCCTGCAGCAGAAACAACGCTTCCAGCAGAAGCCATCATCATCGGAGCTGGAACCATTCCAGTAGCAGAACCAGCGCCTCCGGTGGCTACCATCATCATAGGCACTGCAACCATTCCAGTGGCAGTGCCACCAGCAGTTGTCATTGTCATAGGAATTGTAACCATTCCCGTGGCAGCACCACCTGAAGTTGTCATCGTCATTGGCATTGTAACCATTCCGGGTGCTGTACCACCTGCAGTTGCAGTAGCTGGAGCAGAGCTACTTGCTCTTGGGTTGATGCCAGTTGCAGTAGTCACCGTTGCCGCAGGAATCGTTGTTGCAACTACAGTAGGAACTGTAACTGGCACTGTAGATATCGCTGCTGAGCAAATGGTGCTTAGTTGAACAATTAACGGCTTGCAGTATGCGATGTTCGTCATTATGCAAACACATTGTAGACAAATGTTGCTCACTGTTGAGGGAACCGGAGTGAATACCACTCCTCTGGTGCAAGTCTGGCGAACGACTGTAAAATGCAATTATTAAGAGAGATTTTAAATACTACAGATTTTAAGTTTTCCTATGCTAGATATTATGATGTGACGTTACATACCAAAATGTTTATGTAAAATTTTAAAAATATACATAAATTGAAAATCCAACACGTACCATATAATAACCCACTGGTTTTTTGAATCGCCAAAAGTAGAACGAAAATAGTTACAGTTCCTTTGCGATATTTTGTCATTTTTCAGCTTCGTGCAGAGAAAATCTGTAAAAACTATCTAAATCCGATTTGGGTATTGTTAATTGATGCTTCGCAATCGCAAAAAAGGCCAATCAGCTCGTTCAAAACTTTACTCTAGATGTCAAGTCACAAGTATGTCAGATGAATCTGATGACTGTAGTATCGCAGGATGGAATGGAATAGAAACCGTTATGCAAATAAAAATGTAGGACTAGATATGTTCTATGTCGCAATTCGAATAAATGTACGATGGGGGTGCGTGCGAAAACTTGAGTTAATTATATAATTCATATGTCTGTAGAATGCTTATAGAGCAATGACAAATGCGGGCAAAGCGAAAAGTAAATAAAATTGCCCAATTAATTCGTATAATAATAATAATTTTGGAGTCGAAATGTATGAGGTCAAAAGACTAATTGGCAATTCATCATCAAAATAACACATTGATACCACGCGTTTGATTTGATACGATCAGAAATACA
>JAANSM010003471.1:0-12834 GCA_036850725.1 Orchesella villosa | reverse complement strand
AAGATTTTTAGTAGCTAGCTTACTTTCGTTCCTTTGAAGCATTTGTTCCATTTGTGAAGGAGTAGGCATATCGAGAATTGTCTCATACTGCAAATTCATTTAAAAAGTTGTATGAATGGACAGTTTGCGTTGTTAATTTCCACTGCACGTCCATGCCCGTAAATATTAAATGCATAGTGACTTGAGAATAAGTATTAAATAGGATATACGTCTGAGTTATATAAATTACCTACCTGATATAATGTTGCCTGCACTAAATTCGCAGGGAACATATTCCTTAAATGATGAAAAGTATAAGATTAGAAAATGTAATACGGTTGTGCGAGGACATTTTTTATGTTAGAGTTAGATCACAGACATATACGTCCTCTCGGCAAACCATCTAAACAGTTCTAAGTTAGATGGTTTTAGGACTTATGCATGAATAAAATATTAGGGTTCTATCGGTTATCATATGACCAGCTTACCTAAGCATATCCTTCATGACATCTCTGTTTACAATTTTTCTTGGTTTCAATGGAACAGGATGTTGCAATTTTTCATCTTGGTTATGAACTCCAGGATGAATAGTGGCGACAAGAATGACTCCAAGGATTACAGCGCAAACAGTGGAAAGTACGTAAAAGAAGAGAGTCCGTGCTCCTACTTTTCCTGAAAGTCGCAGGTCAAGTGAGCCAAGAGCAGCAATCACAGAGGACAAGATAATAGGAAGAGAGATGGCCTTCAGCATCCGCAGAAAGATCTCTCCGATAAATTTTACATAGACCATCTCCCGTTGAGTCCATTTATCTTGCTTACAATTCCTCAGAATCAACCCGAATCTAAGAGAGATGGCTTTCAGCATCCGCAGAAAGATCTCTCCGATAAATTTTACATAGACCATCTCCCGTTGAGTCCATTTATCTTGCTTACAATTCCTCAGAATCAACCCGAATCCAATACCGAATATGATACCGAGGATGGTGAGCACAGTCAAAATATTTGACCTCACATATTTCCATGTATTTGTAGCAGCAGGTGCTGCTAAAAATTTCCTTTCTGCCATCCTAACAGCCAAATTTTTTGTTACAAGATCTCTAACTATAAATAGTTAAAAATCAAAGAAATCAAACAAAGGGTAAAGTATGTCTATTAATTCGTATTTAGAAGGAAATTTAATAACTTTAAGTTAAATTGAATGTAACCTGAACTAACCTGCACTATATAACCATTCAATGATACGAGCTGAAAGAAAGAAACTTTACAAATGACTGAACTCGAAATGACTTTGCTTGTCGTTAGGATAGAAATATAGGTACACGAAACACGATGCTGTCAACTAGCAAATAAGTTTAATTGAAGTTAATGATATGATTTTAATGCAAGATGCCACATTGACTTTTGTATCAATCATATTGCTTGTTAGAATTTATGCGTTCCATTACATCCTCTTTTAGCAATGTATTGCGTCACGCGTCACATTCTATCTCGCATGAACCAACAGAATGCTCGAAGTTTGTTTCATCTTGATAGATATCAGTATTAGTATTCAGTATGCAACTTTGACTTGTAAAATTAAAAACTTTGGTACACTCATTTTTTGTGCGACTCAACTATTTGTATCAACTTCGCATAAACAAAAGTTGTCCATTTACGTAAGTTTACCAACTAGTTCGTTGTTGTGCTCATTGGTGTTCACTGTCAACTCTTGACGCATCTCCGTGCATTTCATTTTTTTAATATGCGTCAGATGCCTCAGGAGAATAAATAATAAAATCACCGTAATATGTAAGTACTAACATGTATCATGATAAAACTTTGTACACCGCAAGTATAACATACCAAATAACGTGTGCTCGTACCAAATGTATATAGTGTGCTAATAATAACACCGACGCCTTTATTTCTTGCATACATAATTCATACCTATCTTTATCAGCCAGGTCAAAATGTCACATTCTACTGCTTCGCGATCTGTAGTGTCAACTGTGTCAAAACCACAAAAAGAAAAATTAACTATCTGTGGAAAATTTTCGTGTCGTTCTCAAACAAGGGGTCAAACTATACTTGCGTTTTAGTATAAACTTTACAAGCCATTAATTTACAAACTAGATTTTGTATCCATTTACTTATCATTCGATTGCATTGAAGCATTGAAGAATTGAAAGGCTGTGCAGTGCTATTGGTACTACATCTTACCAGTTCATATAAAAAATAAAATTACATATTATATTATTGTATATAATATAAATGGGAATGGCTATTCGCAATGCTTTTTAAAAGCTAATTATAATTAAAAATACTTGTACGTTGTACAATCATTTATGCTGCTACTCTAATGAAGTCAACAAGCTGATGTACGATGAGTTAATCTTAAGCGTATATAGAGCCAGCGTATGAATTAATATAATCATGTATGATAGGAGGAGATGCTTTACCAACTAGAATGCCGCACTAACACTGCAAGCATTTTTAGAAGCAAACTTATTTATACAGTATAATGATAATAAAAGTTAGAATTTATACACAATTCGAATCTTGTTTGTTAGCAATGTTACTTTTTCTTTTCACATTCATTTAAAGTAGTTATTAAAGCAAAAGTTTCGCTTTCCCCCGAAAAAAAAGTTCGAGAAAGTATCCTTATATAACTGGAGATACATTTATTTGCAGTGAGGTTGTAAGTATAGTATTTAGTTATAAGGAAACCTAAAAAGATTTTTGGGGTTTTGTAAGCATTCTTATATACCCAATGTTCCTTTCCCTTACACAACATCCCAGCGTTTTAAGTTTATAAGCTTATTATTTGCGATCCACATGCATGAATAGATTCTGAATGAAATCCTCTTTCAGATTGACTTCCTTCCTGTTTTTTTGGGCAAGGATTACTGTGACAGAAATGAGTCGTTATTACTGAAATTTACGTTTCCGCCCATTTATATATATATACTCTGCTCTGTGGGACTCATGCATGAATGTAACTAGAAGCCAACAAGATGTTCGGCGATTCAAAGCCGCCATTTCCGTATAACTCGATTTTTATCAGACAGAAAATAGAGTACTTGATATTATACTACATACATTAGATTTACAGATACTATCTATAGTAAAAGTAGTTACTGTTATCCTTTTTCCAAGGGACGAACATAACGAGACGACCATCGTTTGTTCCTGAAAAAGTTCACTGTATATATTTCAATGAAAAGCAATACTAGAAAACAGCAGGGTTGCAAAAAATACAATAATTGTTATTGGTGTAAGTACATTAAGCCATTAACCTATGGACCTATATATCCATTATATACTGTGTTGCTTTTTGGAAATACTTGGAACAACGTTAGATTAGATGTCTTATCTATGGACGTTAAGTTGATGGTGATGCATGGTGAGATCGACTAAAGGGCTTAAAGCAGGTTTGGAAGCGAGGATATTTTTTGGGCATCTAATTCAATTGTGGATTCGTATCCGTTTCTTTCCCATACATCCAGATAAGGGAATAAAATATATATTT
This sequence comes from Orchesella villosa, assembly GCA_036850725.1. Lineage (NCBI taxonomy): Eukaryota > Metazoa > Arthropoda > Collembola > Entomobryomorpha > Orchesellidae > Orchesella > Orchesella villosa. Next base: position 9,347 of record JAANSM010003471.1, on the reverse strand, counting down.
TTTGTCGCGTAAAAGGGGACGAATCATATTAATGGAAATGATATAATATAATTTAATGTAACGTACTTTCGTTGCACGTAAGTGCATGTAGCATATGCATGAATGTGATTACCTTGCATTCTACCAATTTCTACCAATAATGAAGTATTCAGTAGTTACGTGATTTGAGTTTGTGATACAAAATCTTTTCAATCAGTTTATAAGCTTTCGAGTTTTAAATTAATTATCTTTTATCTAGTAGCATAATATTCTGATTGTGTACATGAAGCAAATATCTAGCAAGCAGCATAATAAAGCGGATTTTATCATAAAGAATTAGTTAAAAGAGGATTGCAAATTCGAATTATGGAATGAATAATCCCACCTAAGACCACAGTCTGGGATTTATTTCCTTGATGGTGTTCTAAGTTCATATAAAAAGACATTATACCTGTGCAACTTTTATCTGTATACTATAATACTTGGAAAAAATTGTGCACTTTACCAAAATTGATTTTGTAGTAGCTTAATTAAAAGAAAGTTAAGTATAAATAATTGTCTACTCAACAGGTCAGTCATCACTAAAGAAAACATTAAGCTGGAAATTAAGCGTGAGTTTAAATAATGAACATCCGCTGCATATATAGCCTCTCCTCTTGGCCAACGCTCATTTTTTTGCTGAGGCTCTGGGAAGATAAGTTTGTTCAGATATCAAGTCTTCTGGTGTGGTTAGTAATTGGTGGCGCGGTGCCAAATTACTTTCTTTCCTCGCTCGCTTTTCCTGATCGACTATCATATAGCATACACACCATATCTTCATGCGTGCAGTATTCTGCATTACACACACATACTACCAGTGCCACTGAAGTGCAAAGATTTGCAAAAACAATGAGCACACTGTAACAGTTCCCAGAACGAATTGATATTTAAGGCGAAGCACTTCACGCGCCCAGTTCACACGAACAAACCGTCAGAGCACATTGCATTGTGTTTTCTTTCTGTTATAATCAACTTTGTTCGTACATCTGACGTACGGGTAAAAGTATGTGAATGCCGCGCGTACACCTGCCAAAATAATGGTAGTCATTATTGCAGGCATAATTCCTTTCCAACTTTAAAAAGCATCTCTCTCTCACAAATTAGTCTCTTTGCTTACGGAAATTGTTAATGTAGAAAAGTTTGAATAATGTGTTTCATCAACTACTTTCATGGCACTTGGAAAAAAGTAACGTGAAAAATCTTGTTGTAACATATCAAAATCCCTTGTGTTTATTTCAACCATAGATCACGGAATGTAAGTGTAGAATGTTGCGTGCTTGCATATAAAAACGGAAGATTTATGAAGGTCATTTAAAGATCCGTTAAATTACATTAACAGCCATTTGTCGTTTCCCTACGACAAAACTAGTGAAAGTGAGCTAGTACACAAGACACATCCCATGGAAGTGACCTAGCCTCTTACATCGAATGCTTTATGCCTTCTCACGAGCAACCACAAAAACTTTTCCCGTTTCTTATTACTTCACATTCATTTCTGAAAGGAAGAGATGCCTACGTGCATTACTTCCAGCAACATGAAAAGAAGGAGGTGGAATAAGAAATCGGAATGAGTATTTGTACTGGAGATTTAGAGAACATGAGCATGCATGGTTAACCACAGTACGTTCATCTTTTTTTTCCTTTTCTCTTTCTTATGAAGGGAATTCCATTTCTTGAGGAGGACTGACTGACGATGAGAGTCTTGCAAAAGGCTTTAGATTGGATCTTGGGGCGGCGAGTGAGCACATAATAAAAATGATAATTTAGGAAACTGTCTACGAAAAAGAAGGGAGGAAGGATAAAAACAGGATGTTTAGGCTTTTTCCACTTAAAATGTTCCAACGCTTTTCCCTTGTGTTGCTCCATATATACAGGAATCCATGCAAGGAACTAAATATGTGAGCGCTAAAGAATGTATATATATATTCTGTTGAGTTCTATTGTCTCCCCCCAGAATAATGTGAATTACTTGCATCTATAGCGAAAACACGCAAAGCACACTTCCATGATTTTAACGTGGACCTGTTTTCTCTACCATTTTTCTCCTTCTTGACTAAGCCCTCTCAATGCCGACAGGCGTTGGAGAAAGCAACAGAGCTCTCTATAGACCCTTATTGTTCCTTTTTCTAGCACTACTCGCGCTGAATCGAGAATAAGGAGAGATGACGACAACACCTTAATATATCGTGTGTATTGACAAGTAGTGTGTGATGTTGGATGTGGCTGTGGCAATTCTTTGGTCCATTTTATAAAATTCTCAGTTTATACTTACTCCATTCTTTTTAAATGTTAAAAGATATATAATGATTGCACTCTATATAACTCTTCGTTTCCAATACCATAATATGCATGTGTGTATAAATGAATATATGCTAGACGAAAAGGGTTCATGCTTTTTTGCTTATCGTTTAATATGTGAGCCTGCTGTTACATTCAACTGCTTGCTTCTACCAGCGGGTGTATTTTACTGAGCGCTTGGGATTCTGCAAAAACTAAGGTTTGTCGAAACGTTTGGAACGATTTCACACGGATCTGTGTATTATATAGTTTTATGTACGGTGTGGTGGCTGGCGCTATTGTGTGCAAAAGCAATGTAAGTTTGTGTGCATTCAGCTTATATATTCAAACTGAGGCTGTTCTATGTCGTGTGGACACAGATCAATGAGAGTGCTATTTTTAGATTCCTTACTAAAACTCCCATCGACTAAACCCTCAAAATGCAAGGTCCTCGCCTAAATTTAGAGAAAACACTTGATGCCTCACAGACCCACGACGATTACAATATAAAGTTTCTTTGTATTGACGACTCATGCAATATATGTACATATTTTTGTTTGATGAATGCTGACAAGGCAGATTGAACAAAAAACGGGATGACGAAAGCTGTCAAAGCCAACTGGCGGCTTATAGATTTAGTCTTTTGAAATGTGTTCATTTGAGTATTAAATGAGTGGGCAACTGTAACATGAGCATATGTGATCTACAATGGAGCGTATACCGGGCTCAGAGACAGGGCGTTAACAAACAGCGCTTTTGGTTGTAGATGTTTGGAGACTGTTTTTAAAGGGATTGATATGAGAAACATTTGTATAGTTTTTGCAATTAAGTGATGAATTAAATTTGTTATTGGTGCTGACTTTGCAAATTATTGGAAGTCGTGATTTAGTTGTAAAATAAGAAGAGAAAAAGAGAGGAAAATGTTTGGGACAAGTAAAGTAGTGAAATGCTGAGCCATCAGCTCAGGCAAAGAGCCAGAGCGAGAGGCAGCTCCAAGTTGTTGAAAAAGACGGTCGGAAAGTGAAAGCAGATGGGACTTCTTTTATTTTCTAGTTTAGTATGAGAATGGGGAGCAAAGTAGAGAGAGAGAGCTGAATTTGCTACTACACTACTGTTCCATTTACGTTAGGTGGTATATATATTCTCATGGACTTAAGTGAAATGAAATGGACCACTTTTGTACAGCTCAAGTGTTCATTCTCTCAGCTGCAGATTCGCTTCGTGTGCTTGCATCTATTTCCACTTACTTAGTTTTCTTTACATTTTCTGCCGTCTCTCTCTGTTTTTGTGTTTTTGTTCCGAAATATATTGGTCGGGTTACATGTGAAAAAATGTTTTGTGTACAATGTACAGCTGCACATCAGCATTTGCAACCTTTTTTTATTGCCGTTTTCATTTTTACTTTCGTCTCTTGTCCGTTCAAGCTCACACTCAAAGAGGTACCTTTCCTACGAATAGAACTGCTACGAATAATAATATGTATATGAATTATATACACAACTATATATACCAAAACATGATTTGATACGTATATTCAGAGGCATTTAGTTAAACTGCCAAAAAACTGTAATGTATGATGATTTACTCTTGAAAAACTTATGAACACACAGGCATACGGATGTATCTCAAGGGACAAGGTCGTAAAAATACAAGAATGGCTGCATAAATAAGAAATGAAAATGGAACTCTTGAGGCCTTGAATAGACACCTTAAAACGCTATTTCAAATGGAAAAGTTTCCGTTTCTCTTTTCTAAATGATATGTTGCCAGTTAGAGGGTCATGACTGTCATGTGCCATGAATGTTTGGAAGGTTAGAATTACGGGAAACAATAATTGGTTGTGATCGCTTTTGGTAGCACACACGCCATCGAGCTCAGCGAAAGATTATTAGAGACACGTAATGTAAAAGCCGCTTCAAGTGAGTAATGCACTTTCTTTGAAGTGCGACTTTATGATGCATTACTTTTGAAATTGTTGTACATTATAATCTTGATTGACGGCTGACCTGTTGCTGTAAGCTCAAAGAATGGAAGCTTTCACTATTTTATGTAAAGCAAAAAAACAGGGACTGTGCCAAAAGTTTAATGACAGTTGACGCTATATATACAAGTATATTTACAACACATATATGCTGGTGATATATGATCATGATATACACATATGCATTCTTGGTCTTACTTATCGTTAGTTTACAAGGTATGAAACCAGTGTCATATTAAAGTATAATACATGTGTATACTAATGACTTATACAAGGATAGTTGTGTATAGCAAATAAATAATTGTCAGATTATACCACTTTCGTTCATCTTCAGTATTTGATTATGATACGGAAGAGGTTATTAGGAAGTTTGACCTTCTAGAGTAGCATTCTTTTATCGTGATATTGAACTGGGAGAACGTACGTAATCACATCCGGTTTTGGCAAGGCTACCAATAAATCCACACCTTCATCATCCCTACTCGAGCCTATGAACTTCATTTGATCAAAAATTGCATGCATTAGGTCAAGGTTCAACGAACAGGTTTCTGGTATTGGAGGCAGTATCTCATCCTGATCTAATAGTTCATATCTAGCTGCAGAGTCTTCATACTCATCCAGTTTTTCAATATGCCGACCCCTTTTCTTCAATAACAGCTTCAGCTATGTATTTAGAACTTTTTTGTGAAATTGATATAAAATAAAGCGTTATAACACATTCCAAATAGAAACGTAAATTCAATACCTTAAGCTGCAGCGCTTGCTTCATCTTCGTAAGCTCAATAACTTGTTTCCTTGCTGGTATCTGATATCCCATAGAGTTAAGCATCTGTTCCATAAGTTGATCTGGTGGAGGCCACCGCCACATCCGGTATACGCTAAGAACACATGCCCCAAATAGTTTGAGACATCCGGATTTCCTTAAGTAGTTGGTAAAGTCTCGATGCTTTGAAGATGTCTAGAGTGGTTATTGATAGAAAATTTTCAGTTTACATTGTACATTCGTTAAATTCGTTTATATATTTCATAAAAATTCTTGCCAATTTATCAATAAGTAACATTTTATTGAGGATGAGGACCCAGTAATCTTACCGAGACTTGGCCATTTATTGGATGAATTAAAGGAGGAATAAATGATGGTGTTGCAGCATTCGTGTAATCAGTTGTTGAAAAACGTTGGTTGTCGCTTTTCACACAGGTAGAAATTTTTTGACTGGATGTTAATTTTATTCCGTGACATCTTTCGGTTTCGGTATGTTCTTCGTCAGCTTCATTTACTGGGCACATTGGCGTGATGCCGTTTAGAGGTAATTTCACTCTCGGTATTTCTACATCTGATATAGACCCGTCTGAAATATTCTTATCAGGATCTTTAAGTGTGATCTCGTTTAGAGTATCACCTGTTTTGGGACCCTTTTGGAGTGCATTTTCCTCTTCTCCATCTAAGTAATTTTGTTCACTTGTCGTCAGCTTTAGTTTCTTACTTTTCTTTCGGCTCACGCTTTCCTCTGGATGATGTTTGTGGGAGCTAGGTGGAGTGCCGTCATCAGTGAATTTAACTTTACTACCCCGTAGGGGCTGTTTTTCTTTCATAATGCAGACAATGTAAAACTATCCGAAAATGTCGAGCTAAACGAATACCTGAGTATGAAAACTTTACCTGACCGTATAAATGTACACCTGGTATGAATGAAATTTTTGGGATCGAAAAGACAAAGAAAGACCCTTTTACCCCTTTTACCTCTTTGCTTTCTCTTTGAATCTTGGATGATCTCAAATAAAGAATCACATCACGGCTATCAAATGCCCATGTGACCATGGTAAGGTATACTTACTTCATGAATGTTCGCTTTTCATTCGATGGGTAGCAGGTACTAGACACTAGATACGTACATTTAAAGACACTATAATCTTTTGCTATGCTAGACAGACAGTTATTCATTGAATACGATTATGTACCTTATTATCATTATAGACATAGTATAGAACAAGTTCAACATCTTTGATTATAGATCCAGTATTCAGTTACCCATCTTGGGATTTGGCTAGGAGTGCGAAACTTAATTTAGGTATACTAATGTAGTAATACTAAAACAAAAAACATATCTGTCTTCTTCATTACAAATTCCATTTTATTGGGATTCTGAAAAAAATGGCAATCGCAAAGCATTACTCTTATTTACATTACAATCTAGAAGGCTTAGTTTAAACCTTAGACGGAGACGAAAGCCTTTCACTCATTGTCAGTAGTAAACTAGATAGTAGTGCTTTCTCGACACATCAAGCAACCTAAATAATTGACAATTGAGAAAGGAACGTAATAGTAAAAACACTCTGATCTTGGAATGTTTATAGTACTTCTGAAGCCAATTCATTCATTCACCTACTCATGTTTGTACTCTAAGTATGAAGACGCCACAATTGACATCTGACAAAGAGATGTTACGGTTTTTTATCGTTTCATACTTTCTGAAAGTAATTCATTCTGGCCTAGGCTGGGGGAATAGTATGTGAAGCGAAGCAGTGCACAAATGTAACGTAAACATGTCATTGACATAAGAAGTGAAACATGAGAAATTCTTTTTATCTCTTAGAGCACAAACTTATATAAGCAATATACGTGTGTCAAGTTGAGCACGTCTCAAGGAACTAAACTCACAAAATTTCTTTACAGATAATACCATATATCATGAGGAAACAAAACAAAAAAAGTGGAAGCTAAAACCACAAGCAGCTCGGCGATAAATGTTTACTGGAGATGAATTGCTGAACTTTACTCACAATGTGTGCGTCTCCTCAGCAGCACTTGGTGCCTTTCCGTATGGACGGTGAAATATTAGTTTGGCAACCACATGTAATAGTTCGCCATGTGCCACTTTATCCAGAAAAGAAACATCATTTGTCTAAAAATGTTGTTGACGGGCTTGCTATGACGTTCATGCCTAAAAGCCTAAATGGTAGACGAGTACTTGCAGAATTTCGCAGTGTATACCTACCTGTAAAAATACTCCAGCTATTCTGCATGGTCTTGTTAACAATAATTGATAATGAAAAACAACACATAGCTGAAATTCATAAATCATGAACTTTATTACTACGTACACAATTATAATAAGAAATTGTTGAAGTATTAATAGTTAACAAGTAATAAAAATAGGATGGCTTTNAAATTGTTGAAGTATTAATAGTTAACAAGTAATAAAAATAGGATGGCTTTCTTACACTCTATTCGACAACAAAACAATCTAAAAGCTGTTGGACTATTGCCTTACATTCATTGTACTTTACAAGTTAAGGTGAAAGTAAAAACATTACAATACAATACTCCTGCTTACAACTCAGTAAATGTAATAGGGTATCAATAAATAAGTCACGACCTTTTCGAACAAAATCTATCGGAGAAACTCGTCCCATAAATATTTGTATAACGCCAAAGGTGAATCAAATCTTTAGTGAAAGCATCGAATCAAGCATACTGATATGTGCTTTTACCCTCGTACAAATATAATACAAGGCTCGGACCATTTTCCCATACGCAAATAAATCAATTCTAAGTTTTTTGCTATCAATACAGTATACAATGCAGTAACGTTGTTTACAATAAGTATGTACTATATGAAGGTTTCCAATTGTTAGAACCTCTTTTCTGACCAACTGTGATGATTTAACATTTTCAGATAACAACTCTGGTGAATGCCAAGGAGCGGTCTTTCTGTTCTGATCGGACTCTCAGAGCGATCTCTCGCGTGGGTCAATCCGTCAATATCGCCGTTGAGAGGTTTGTAACAGTAGGCGAGGCTATTGCGGATGACAGTGATGAAATTCGACCTCAGATGTATGCCGCCTGCCAGGAGGCCAGAGCTGCAGGTAAAAAATTATCCATCACTTTCTACACAGTTTACAATTTTACAGTAGAATTCTTTAGAAAACAAGATATTTTCAAATAGAATTTAGAAACTTTAAATTTGGTGACAACGACGTTCAACTTCAACGTTGTGTAATTGCATCTAGTAGTCAGTCAGTCAAGTCAGTGAAACGATTATTATTAAAGTTGCTCGTCATTCTTTGAACAGATTACGTGGATATCTGAACCCTCAAGATTAGACTAGCTCCAAAAAAATCTTTTATGAAGGGATATTATTGACATGCCGCACGCCTACACCCGTGCTTGACTGTTTACGTCGTTCATAAATTCGATACAATGATGTGATGATATCCAGTCCTTGTCATACGATATTTAATATAAATTCGTGAATACTTTTACCGCACCCCGCATATCGTTTTTTGTATTTATTATATTGGTTCAGTGAAATAGGCACGGGTGCGTGGGAGACGACGAAGTAATGATAATGCATTATATTGTGAAATGAAAGGCAGTTGTCAAATGGTGAAACCGTACTTGTAAACGTATACTTGACTCACTCAAGTATAAAAGTTATCATTTGGACGTATCTCATTTTTTGCTGCAGGGGCAACTATCGAAAAACTTTGTGAGTACAATGGAGAGGGACTGGATGGTCGTCATGTTCCTAGAGCTATATCGGATCGAGCTGCTATGGTCCGAGCAGCTCGTTGTCTTCTCGCTGCTGTCACCAGGGTCCTCCTTTTAGCTGATAGTGTGGTCGTCAGACAACTTCTCCTTGCCAAAGATAAGGTAAAAAAATAAATTACATCTTTTGTGGCAGAGTTTGTTTGGGAAGCATACATGTAGTTTTTACCCTTTTGTCGCTGTTTGATTCGAACTACTGGGTCTTATCTTACCCTGTGGCTTTTCCTTACTTTTCCCTACTTCACTTCCTATAGAAAAGTTCAATTTGCATTGACATTGTAGCATTCATTGCTTTATATAAGTAGAGTAGCGAAGATATGTTCGTCAATAAATAGCGTAATAACCTGTATCTGATTTGTGTTTAAGATAGTGGAACCTTTGAATTTTGTGGAGGTTGAAAAGAAGCACACACTCTTACATGAAATTACGCTTATTACTTTCTCCACATTACTAGCATATTTTAAGCTGCGTTCCAATAATGTGGTATTTGAGTATATTTCGGTTCTTCAAAGGCGGAAATAA
>JAANSM010003470.1:0-12836 GCA_036850725.1 Orchesella villosa | reverse complement strand
AGTAATTGTGTATTGCTACGCCAAAGTATTCAGGGTAGTTAGAAGTTGTCATTAGAATTCTAACTTAATACTGCTTAAGGTATCTTGAAAACCTGACTATAGTAACTGTAGTGTGTTCTACTAATGAAACTTCATGTAATTTACTCTTCAACAGATTTCTTAAGAACATAAATGAGCGGACTTCTCCCCGTTTTTTGAAGCACTTATTGGATAAAGAATTCAATTGGGAAACTGACATACACAGCTTAAATAGTTCTAGTTTCACTGAGTGAGCTTAATATCAAGACTAATTGCCTACTATTGTATTTCTTCCCTCATAATGACAGTGAAAAACAATAGCGCCAGTCATTACAGTAATGCTACTTATTGTCATGGAGAATACTGGTTGATTGGTTGGCAAAAAATTCTCTTCACATGAAAACTTGCTATTAAGATACACTCTTTTAAGCAATAAATTAATGTATGCCTTAAGAAAATTGTTTACACGTTAAACGACTGCTATAGTTTATAATAGGTTATTTATATTTTCAGTCTGCCGATGAAATGAGTGGAATTATTTTGTGAACATTATGATGGCATTGGTAAATGCATAATGTTAAAAATGCCCTATGACTGAAGATATGCAAGAAGGTACTTGAGGTAAAAGTTTAAAATCAGATTTGGGGTAATTTTGTAAGTCAATAGTTTGTTGGGCTGGTTTTGACTACCTGTGTTGTGTAGCCTAAAATTTTAAATGCACAGAATTATAAAATAAAATATACAGAATTTTAAATAAACTGGTACACGCTTAAAGCGAGGTCACAAATCTACATAGCACGACAATAATACCCTATTCTAATTGTAGGGCAGGGGCAGGGACTCCACTCTTGTGCGCAATTGAATCATGCATGTAAATACACGATGCCACAGAGATTTGCCAAGTCGAATCCCTTACGTATGACTATTGCCTTAATTATGATGAAGAGTAAAAAGTGAATTAATTACTATACAATAGATGTTTAATTGGAAAAAACGAAAAGAGTAATATTTTACTTTCTATTTTGTATGTCCAAGCCTAAATATTTCGTGACTGATCGGTTCGGCTCTTCTCAACGGACTCCTGTTCTTCCTTTCGTCACAAGTCCAATACAATATAGAATATACCCATACATAATCCATTTCATTCTTCATTCATGCAACGTAAATGACTAAATCCCTACTTAATATTTTTTGTAAATCAGTGTCTCTCTACCACCAAAACTACCTGTAAAGTGGACAAAATCCACGTACCTATTTCGTACACAATATAGTGGCTTCTCCTACATAATACAGTATAACATAAATTGATTCACATATTTGAGAACTCAATAATGACAATATTGCATTTTTTCTGAGGATTACGAATTACATTTCATTCTAAGTTACAAAAGATATTGCAAAAGATCCCGTTCATAAAAGTTTCGCGATTTTCTTATGGATTAGAATTTGTGATAATTATGTTTAGACGCCAACGTGTACATTTATTTTAGCTGTATATTTCCTAAATGTTGGAATCGCTTTGCCAGCACCTGGTTAATAATTGCGTCATTGGAAAGAAATTTCCTTTTTTTATTGGGTTTGCGATTACAAAGAAGCGCATTGTATGTATGCCAATGCCAACATTAGATGAAAGAAGTATATTCCGTAAAAATGAATTATTCACACATTTAACGGAACGTCAGTAAAATAAATCTCCTGATGCATTCTGAACTTGATAAAATCCGCATTAATTCATGTCAATGATTGCAATGAATCTGGAATCTTAAAAAATAATGCAATTGAATAAACTGATCTTCAATCTTTGAAAAAAACATAAAAGTACACTATCTGTACATCAATCCGTGTTTTGTGCATTATGACATATTGGGAATGGTAATAAATGCAGCATCATACACACTAATTTCCAATTCTAATTAGACATGCCATGTGAATAAAACACACTGACTTAAGAGTAATCGCAAGAGTGCAATTATCATTACCCAGTAAGCCTTGTGCACGACCACGCATTATGCAGTCGTGCATAAGTATATGATGCAGAGCTGCAGCTCTGTAGTTATCCAGCGTAGTTATAGTTCGACTGGCTATTTGTCCGTCTGTCTGTCTGTAGTCCGCATTCACCTGGCCACATAAATGATGCAATTTTCACCAAATTTTGCACACTTGTGACACATGACACTGAATGGTTCTGACTGGAATTAGATTAGAATTTCCAACGTTATACATGCACAAAATTTAAAAAAAACAGGTTTTTGTAAGTATTCAGCAATAAATAATAAATTGCAAGTATTTTCAGGATGTGTTTTAAAATAAAACACGCATGCAGTTTACATGCATCATTACTTCACCAAAACCTACTTCCATGCCCCGTGTTAGCCAAATCGCCGAGTTGCAGCCTTGGTAGTTCCCGTGTAAGTAGAAATATAACTTACTGAACAGGTTCAGCAACGTAATAAAAATGAAAAATGGTCGTGGACAACACGTTCTGGGTACAGTTGATTGAAATTATTATTGTTTTCACATCAACTAACCTGTCAAGTTTTTCTTTCAAGCTTCAAACAAAATTTTTTATTCGATTTAGTAATCCAGTAATATCAAGACAATATGAATTAAATCTTCATTTTAAAACTGGATTGACGACGAATAGAAGTTTCTATAATATAAAGCAAACTTAACTATCACACAAAGCTGAATGTCGCTACAAAAAGGTTCCGAAATAAGAATGCACCATTCTCAAGGGCGGCCGGGTCGTAGTTTTGTTGTACCTTTGATAACAGGAATCATTTTTGGGTTTGGATTGGGCACTGTCTTCTTGAGCACTACCCAAGAACCTATGCAACAATTGTCAACAGTACCATTGCTGCATTCTTCCGAGGATACAAACGTTTCTCAAGAAGTTTCTCCACATTATTTGAATGAGGATGACATGCATTTGGATTTGGACACACAAGATTTTATTGACGACGAATAGAAGTTTTTACATTTTAAAGCAAACTTAATTATCACACAAAGCTGAATGTTGCTACAAAAAGATTCCGAAATAAGAATGCACCATTCTCAAGGGCGGGCGGGTCGTAGTTTTGTTGTACCTTTGATAACCGGGATCATTTTTGGGTTTGGATTGGGCACTGTCTTCTTGAGCACTACCCAAGAACCAATGCCACAATTGTCACCAGTACCATTGCTGCATTCTTCCGAGGATACAAACGTTTCTCAAGAAGTTTCTCCACAGTATTTGAATGAGGATGACCTGCATTTGGATTTGGGCCCACAAGGTTTAGCAAATCAAGTTCGAGTTTTGTGTTGGATTATGACATCTTCTTCTAACCATAAAACGAAGGCTATTCACGTGAAAAGAACTTGGGGAAAACGGTGCAATATACTTCTCTTTATGAGCACTGCAAACGATACGGAACTTCCGAGCATTGCCTTAAATAACGTTAAAGAAGGAAGGGATTACCTCTGGGCGAAAACTAAGGAAGCATTCAAGTACATCTACCAAAATTATTTCGACAAAGCAGATTGGTTTCCGAAAGCGGATGATGATACATATGTTATCATGGAAAACTTGAGATTGTTTCTAAAAGACAAGGATTCTAAGGCTCCTATCTATTTCGGATGTAAATTCAAAGAACCAATTAAGCAACAAATTTACATGAGTGGAGGTGCAGGCTATGTGTTGAGTAAAGAAGCTCTAAAGAGATTTGTACAAAAAGCTATTCCAAACAAAGAAAAATGTTGGAAATCTCATGGCGGCGCTGAAGACCGTCAAATGGGAAGGTGCTTGCAGAATGTTGGCGTAGAAGCTGGGGATTCTAGAGATTCATTTGGAAGATACAGATTTTTACCATTTGGTCCTGATAAATATCTCATTCCCAGTGAAATTAAATCTGTAACTTGGTACCCGGAATATATTTATTATCCTCAAAAGGAAGGTACTAACTGTTGTTCAAATACGGCTGTGTCGTTCCATTATATTTCACCTAAAATGATGTACGCTATTGAATATTTGCTGTACAGTTTGAGACCGTTTCTTAGAACGGGAAATCAAACAGTCCTAATTGACGATTCAAAGCTATAGTTATACTGTGTGTATATTATAATAAGTGACAAAAAGATCCATCCAACATTTAACAAAACTTCTCCGTATAACTACGACATTAATTGTTTTCTGTTACAATTCTCATTATACACCAACAAAATTTTACTGACTAAATAAACGAGTTTCAATTTTATCAAAGAATTCATTTTTATTTTTAAAATAAGTTAGTCCAGTTAGACAATTTGGCCTTAATTTTTTGTTGCATTGTTTGTTACATAAAAAATTGACTCATTCGTTGGAGCATTTGTTTTAATTGTGTTTCTGCTTGATGTGATACTCCCTCTAGCTCTGCAATTGTTTAAGTTTTGGAAACCAGAGTTGATGTACGACGAATGAGAACGTTTCATGCTTAAATGGCATAAAAGTAATGTGTCAAACGGTAAATTGATTTCTTAAAGAATCTGAATTGTCCAAGTAAAATAGTAAACTTGTATCAAAGGTCCGAATATAGTTTGTTAGTAATTCCATTTCAATAGTTCCATGAAATCACATTTGTTTGTCATATCACGAATAAAAATAAAGTCACTTTTAGCTTTTAAAAGTGGAATGGAGATTTTTCATTTCGTCTCTCATAAGTCAACAACTTTACAATAGTGCACTTTGAATTAAGCCTAAATTGTTTATCTGGTATTACAAAATCGAATTATACTTCCGTATTTTGACATAAACTCGAAAAAATTTCTTAAATTTGTGATTAAAAAAATGCTTATTTACTCTTCAGCTTATGATATGACTAATGAGAGATATAGAGCCCATCAAAAACCTCGACATATGAATTGGTTGATTGATTAAAATGTAGGTAGATGTTAAACGAAAGAATCACATTGAATAAAATAAATTACTCGTAACATTAAACTGAACGTCAATCAAAGTCAATCTCCTGAATGTGTTAAACCAGCAACAATTCGCATTCGGTCATGTCATTGTATAGTATTGAATTTGCAATGGTACAAAATTACGTTCAAATCATTTTTGAAAATTAAACTGAAAAAACAAAATTAATGCAGCATCACGCGCATTTATTTCGTATTCCAACTCAACGAAATCACAAAAAGAATAATATGAATAATTCAAAATGGTGAGAGTCGTTCAAATCATTTTTGAAAATTAAACTGAAAAAACAAAATTAATGCAGCATCACGCGCATTTATTTCGTATTCCAACTCAACGAAATCACAAAAAGAATAATATGAATAATTCATTCTGCTTTTTCAAGATCAGTTTGGATTGATTATGAATTCATTACAAAATTAGTATCAAACCGAAAAGCTCAAAACTTTTATTCGCTTCCATAATTCAGCAATACCACAGAATTTAATTTAATTTTTAACAGAATGTAATCGGCATTCTATAAAAAAAATGAAAACGAATAGTTTCATTTGTTGCAATTAAAACTTAAAACACATTATAATAATCCCTTAAAACTGTAATGTCTTTAGAGAAAGGTTCAAAGACACCATTACTTCTTCATTCCAAAGGACGAAGGAATCAAAATTTTGCTGCACCTTTGGTAACAGGTTTCATTTTCGGATTTGGATTGGGCACTGTCTTGTTGAGCTTCACAAGTCAACCTATTCAACAATCGTTACCAGTACCATTGAACGATTCTTCCGAAAATACAAATATTTCTGAAGAAGTTTCTACCCAGCATTTGAATGAGGATTACGTGCATTTGGATTTGGACCCACAAGGTTTAGCAAATCAAGTTCGAGTTTTGTGTTGGATTATGACATCTCCTTCTAACCACAAAACGAGAGCCGTTCACGTGAAGAGAACGTGGGGAAAACGGTGCAATATACTTCTCTTCATGAGCACTGCAAACGATACGGAGCTTCCGAGCGTTGCCTTAAATAATTTAAGAGAAGGAAGGCGTTACCTCTGGGCGAAAACTAAGGAAGCATTCAAGTACATCTACCAGAATTATTTCGACAAAGCAGACTGGTTTGTGAAAGCGGATGATGATACATATGTTATCATGGAAAACTTGAGATTATTTCTAAAAGACAAGGATCCTAAGGCTCCCATCTATTTCGGATGTAAATTCAAAGAACCTACTACGCAACAAATTTACATGAGTGGAGGCGCAGGCTATATGTTGAGTAAAGAAGCTTTGCAGAGATTTATACAGAAGGCTATTCCAAACAAAGAAAAATGTTGGGGATTGGATGACGGCAATGAAGACTTTTGAAATAGGAAGATGCTTGCAGAGTGTTGGCGTCGAAGCTGGAGATTCTAGAGATTCATTAGGAAGATATAGATTTTTGGCATATGATCTTGAGAAGCATCTGATTCCCGGCGAAATTAATTCGGAACGTTGGTACTCAGAATATATTTATTATCCTCAAAAGGAGGGAACAAACTGTTGTTCAGATACGGTTGTGTCCTTTCATTATATTATGCCAAATACAATGTATATTCTGGAATATTTGTTGTACAGTTTGAAACATTTTGTTCGAACGTGGAATCAAACAGTCCTAATTGACGACGAAAAGTTGTAGAGCTGTCTGTGTGTGTGTTTTACTAACAAAGTTTTGAAGTTCAAATGCAATTTTTCCTGTAAAATTTATATTTGTTACCATTGAGACGGGATAATTCAAATCTACTATACTCGAATTGATCCTAAACCTATATTTTGAACTCGAGGAAACAGAATTCGAGGATGGACAAATAAACTTGTATGGTTCCTTCTAAGTTACAAAGGGTCAGTCATTAGGAAAACTTTCTCCCGTATATAACTCCGACATTACTTGTTTTTGCTGCTGGTTAGTGCTGTTTGTGTGTTATATTAACAAAATTTGGAAATTCAAATGCTCTTTTTACTGTAGAATTTTTTAATAGGAAAACCTTTTCCTTGTATAACTCCGACATTACTTGTTTTCACTGCTAGAATAAGGAACTCTTTCAACATAAAAAATTAGTGATAGAAAACATTCATTGTGAACTGCCACTTTTGAAAGCAATAAAAGATACTTGTTTCACATTATAAAACCATCCAATGACGGAATTTATATATAAATTTTAACAATGGCTTTCGTTTTACTTTAGATATGCAACATATTCATTTAAGCTTCTCTGGATATCACGCATAGATATATATAGATTATGTATGAAAATCAAAACCCGTGACAAACGGTGGTTCGGACTGATAACCTTAATTTCTTAACTACTATTGAGAAGCACAGTTTTGCGAGCCTTCGCAGGTTGAATGCATTTCTCTCCATCTCACCATGTCGTATTTACCAACCAGTCGACTGGTTGGTAAATGACAAAAACAGTAACATGACTGCAGTCATTGTTATTTTTTGTCATAAGACTTTGTCTGTATGACTTCTCTTCTTACCAGACGAACTATGGGGAAACTTTCGATAATAAATTGATCAACATACTTTACTAAACCCTCACGGGCCTTCATAAATAGGGAAATGCTGTCAAAAATTTAGTAGTTCAGACAACAAGGTTATCAGTCCATAATTACTTGGTTTCATGCCTCTCTTCATCTCTAGCACGGCTATCTATATTCTAGTTCTACTATAAGTTCTTTAATATCACGTTAGTACTGATTTTTCTTTACCTTGTCTGTTACGCAATGCATTCTAGACTAGACATTGGCAGTTAGATAATAAAAAGAAATTTTCTCTCATCTGCTTCTCTGGTGTCATTTTTATTTTCTCATGTGTGAGCACTCTGATTGTAGATAGAAGGAGAAAATCGGGGTGGAATATATCCACCCCAGGCAACATCTTTATTCTAGACATGTTTTAATCATAAGTGTACAGTCACCTTTCGCAACAAATTCTATACGGATTTATCAGAAAAATTCTTTGATGTGGAAGGCTTTTTCGTCAAATGATATCGTAATTAAACACAAGGAGATTTTCCACTTGGAAAAACAAACATGCTTTTCATTTTCTTCTGAATTAAAGCGCTATGATTGTGCGAAAATATTATATTCAATATTCTAGGAGCTCATGGTTGTCAAATCATGTATAACTTTAATGGATTCTAGCTTTCGATAGCTTTCTGCAATCATCATCAGGAATAATGAGAAATTGAAAAGTTGAATTGTTCTATAGTTTTTCACAAAGATGGAAAAGTAATTCAAGACTAACTTAAAATAATGAGAAACATCATAGGGTATCCAAGAGTCAATTTAGTGTTCCAATAAAGGGATGAGGGTGGCAGTCCAAATTGAGTTGACGCGTTGTCCATTAGTTCTGTTCATGTCGCCACATTTAATTATCTATAGGTGTTCGTTGAATTTCCTGTTAAATGTCCTATTTTCACGTTCAATAAGACTTGCTGAGTCTACATGATGAGATGGACATTCATTGAGGTGCTCATTTACAGCAGAAGTTTCGTTTGTTAAAAATAATATCATAACGACTGAAACGAGAAATTTGACAGTAATCTACTTATTCAATCTAAAAACACTTTTACCAAGACCAACAACATACAATTAAATCAAAAGGGCCTGCTCTGCTTCGGAAGTACACACGTCAATCCCAAATGACAAATACAAGTATTCCGAAAGCATTCTTGTCAAATTACTGAAGGGTTACATTCTACAGCAACTTAGAATCGTTCCTTTTCAAACGATACCAGAAAATGTTCTCGTTCACAGTAAAATTGTAACTTTTGTAAAATCCACACTGAAGTTAAATCAAGCCTTTTATATCAGCAGTCTATGTGATCCATAATAAGTCAAAAGCTTTCAATGCGAACGCTTAAATGGAACAAATGAATGCACACGTCGCATGGTCGGATTTTCAGAGTACTTTGATTGAACATTTTTGCGATTCTACGGTGGAATTTGTGTGGAAAGAAAACAATTCACTTACAAACAAAATACTGCAGCGGTCCATTGCTTTGAAATGTGTTTTAATTTCAATAAATCCCGATATTTTGAGTCAACAAGAGGCTACTGTTTGGGTCGGTACGCAACAACACGATTCGACCGTGCGAATGACTTGGGAAAACATATTTTTTACCAATTTTAAAATTATAATTAAACAACGATATTACGCACCAAATCTAGTTCTGATTTTAGACTCGGTGTTTAAATTAATGAGTGGAACCAATTGTGATTTCAATAATCAACTAATACACCAACTAGGTGTTGATGAATTCCAACGGACACGAACTCCAACGGCATTCCTATGGCCAATAAATGTTGTCAATAGTACAGTTGAATTTTGGTGCAGCAAGCGATTCAATTACCCAACTTTTGCTTCTTCGATTCTGATATTTGCTAACGTAAAGAGCAATTCTATTAGCATTGGATCTTTTGTGGACGGCATTTCAAAATCTCTATATGATTTCCAAACAAACAGATGGACGATGTCAATTTCATTTAGAGAAGTTTCAACTCCATTCGGATCTACGTTCACCAGTTTAGTCGAGTTTTGGAAGCGGATCCATTCGAGTTTCCATTTCAGAGCTGAAACATCTGGCTCTAAACCTATCTCTTATAATGGAATGTCTTTGACGACGATGCTGAAATCCCACGTGAGCGATCACGAAAAACTTGAAACTTTCAGAGCCTTTTTTAAATGGACAAACTGCTCCAATTATGAGGGATGCTTAAATTTTTATAGTGAGCTGCTTAAGGTAAGCGATGCAAATAAAGTGTCGATTTTACGGGAAGTGTTTCCATTTGGACAAAGTCAAATTGGGTACATGTTTCAAGTACTGTTTCCCAAAACAAACTACTTTGATTCAAATATTGCGGCATTTTTAAAACCATTCACAGGTTTCGTTTGGTTCTGTACGATTTCAACTATCGCCATTATGTCAGCTTTTCTAATATGGAAAGGGAATGACAATGCAGGATCCATATTATTTTTGCATTATTCCATTGTTTTTGAGCAGGATTATGGACACCATCTTCAGAAAAGCAGACCGTGGGTAAAAGTCATGATTAGCCTTTGGATAATCATGGCAATTGTACTACGAAATTTCTATAACTCTTCGCTTTATTCTATGATGGCCACTGAGCGAGTACCTGATGAGTATCCAAAAAGCATAATGGAATTTTTAGGGAGAAAAGACTTTGATCTTTTGGTACCAGAAAAAACGTGTGATGTATTCTGGCTCATTGTGTATAATTTTAGACTTATGATCATGAGCAATAAGGGACCAAGAGTTGCCCCACATTTGGATTCTTTCTATACTCGTATGTTGCTGAAGTTTTCATGCAGTAGTTCTAAAACATACATTGAAGCCTTACAAAACGCTTCGAATGGCAATGTAGCAAGTATATATTTTTTTGATTCAACTAAACGTACCAAGAATTACGCATGGCTTGGAATAAGCTCAGCACCGGCATTTCATAAATTTCATTCAAAAAAGATTCAGTCGATTTGGGGTAATTTGTGAGCGGGACTGTGAAAGTGGTTGGAATGCTGCGCTTTTAGGGCAAAGTAAATTGCATCGTATTGTTCCCAAGCAGAATCCTGTTTTAATCATATACCAAATTTGGTATCTTCAATATCCCCATTTTGCAACCCATTCGTTTGAGTCATTTCTAGGAAGATTTGTTGAATCTGGAATATATCAGGTTTCACTTACTCGCTTTAGAACTTTAGAAAAGTTCAATAATTGGAAAAGCTTTAATAAGAATTTAAGTTTAGGATTGAGCAACGGGAGTCTGTTTAGCTATTTGGTAATGTCGGCGAAAAATAATGATAAGAAATCTGAAGAAAAAGAAGAGCCCACGAAAATAGATGCTTTTATAGGAACCTTTATTTTAACTGGATTTGTAATTAATGTTGCACTTGTATTGCACATACTTGAGTTGTGGAAACCAGAGTTAATATATGGACCATGGAAACTATTGCAGCTGGAATGGTATAAAGGTATTTTCAGATGGTTATTTGTTTCTCTTCAGGCTCAGAAGCACACCTTTAGAATACATCAGGTCAAAAAGATCAAAATTGCCAAAGTCAATTATCAGTAGTAGTCAATTATCATAATAAGAACGTAATGTATATTCCATTTTATAATTCAAGGTATTTGTGGCGTAAGAAGTCGTTTCTCTGGTCAGGTCGTCAGAAATAAATCTCAAGGTCTTTTTATTGTAGTGTATAGTTTAGTGTTTATTATTTTTGTTTAATATTGTAAGCCATTAATAGACGATACAAGATGATAATTACTCTGCATTTGTATAGAATACAACAGTTATATTTCTCACCTTTATTCATGTACTAAAATAAGCAAACTTTCCAAATCTCGTCCCCAAAACAGTAAGACATGAATAAATCAATGTAAACTAACTGCTTTGAGAGTAATAAAAAAGTATATTAGTTTCGATTTTTCTAGTATCGTTGTGACTAATAAGTGCCGCGTAGAAATATGATACGGATCAATCAGTTTCAGCAACCAACATTCATTCAACGATTGAGAAAATGCCAAGCTAACTGGAAAATAGTGTAAAAAAATCTTGCATAAACGCTTTTGCTAGAGGATGATTAAAAAATATATTTATTCGCTTTCTTTATTCCAAACAAGCGATGATGTCACTTAATGTAGGGTATATTTATATACTTTCACGGCCATTTTGAAAATTTACTTGTTAGTCAAACAATGCTGAAGTTCTTTTAGTGAAGGTAGCTTTCGCTGAAGGAACAAATGCAGGAAGAATGTTTAAAATGAAGTGAATACTGTAATAATTTAAAAGAATATTTCTACTCAACTTGACAATTTTCCGATTGTTTTCATTTTTAGCTTTGCATTACTACTTATGCAATTTTTATTTGGAATTCGTCAATTTTTTACAATATAATCAGTATGATTCTCATTGACAAGTTATTTATTGTATTTGTATTAGTATCGTTGCCACACCTATTCCATGTTTAGAGTACCAATAGACTGATATTTAGCAACTTCAATGGAGGTGTCACTAATGAACTCTTATGGTGTTTTAGTTTTTTAAGTGTAACAATCATTTTAACAATTGGGTACTATGTTTACTTACCCTTAGCTGTCATACAATTATTATCTTTGAATCTGTGTCGTAGTCTGTTAAAGTTTGACTTAATAACCTGTCATGTGTCAACTAAAACATTTCAATGAAGCTTTTATCAATTTACAGTAGAAAGTATCAAGTAAAAGTGTTAATTTGGAAACGGAATCGGAGAAACTCTATCTAACGTAATAGACAATATATTCTAATCTCATTTCAAATCATTATATTGTTAATAGTTTCTAGTAAAACTGCAAAGTGCAACGTATTTCAATAAATAATTTTTTATATGTAGACATGTGGTACACAAACATGTAATCTTAACCATCAAGAATTTTACTATCGACAAGTGTAATAAAATTACATCTAGAGAAAATCTATTCTTCACCTTAATTTTTAACAAAGGTAGATCAGCCCTTGGTAATCCGCAACTCCACTAAAAAGATCACTACACAGAAAAGAACAAGTACTTCCATCAAAATGAATGTACCCTTAAGAGCAACAATTTTCATGGAGTTTTCCGCATTCTCCTTCTGATCCCTTCCTTTAGCTGAAGCATCAAGAAACATGTAACTAAACAAACTCCCGTTGCTCCAGCCCCTCTTCTGTGAACCCTCTAGCATTTTCAAGCGTTTCACATGCTTCAGTTTCTTATAACGGCTAACCTCCAGCTCGTACAAACCACTCTTGACGAAACGGCTTAAATATTTCGCAAACCGGAAACTTTCAAAACTGGGTTCAGTTTGGAACCAGAATTCA
>JAANSM010003469.1:0-12838 GCA_036850725.1 Orchesella villosa | reverse complement strand
ACAGTTTATTACGTAATTGAATAATTAATTTTATTAAAAGGGCATTGTGTAATGATAATATCACAGTTTGAAGGTGTAGTAATAAATGTAAACTACGTAACACGCTATTATAATGAAATATTATATACGCTAAACACGAACCTGTACTAACGCAACATAATCACAGTAATATCGACGTTGATTCATTTAATATATAAAATTGCTTTGATTGATTTATTGATGTGTATAAAAAATGTGATTCAGCAGAAGCCTATAAATTCATATTGGCAAGGATTCATTTGGGCAGGTTGAACTCCATTAATCCAACGCTTATGTCCATCATATTGGGGCACACCATCACGCGCTGAAAAACAATTGTACAATATAGATCATTTCGCACAACCTTAATTAAAATATGATAAGTTAACTGAAATGAATACAATTTTATAACATATCCTTCAAAACCAGACATCAATAAAAATCCGATAAAAGCCCGATTTACCTGAAATTCGAGGAGAATCTTTCGTTTGATCCACTCGGTTAAGTAGCTAAATCCAAGCGCCCGTTCCCCAAATTTGGGCCTAGCTGAAATCTCGACAACAGGATTGCCCCTGAACCCAACCCAAACCCGATCACTGGGAACCGGAGATAAATTAATAGCAATGACCCCAGCCAATCGTTTAATCTCCACAGTAAGGAGTATAGGTGTAGCAGCAATATTCCCAACAACTTTCTGAACATGTTTATTTTTCATAACTGATGATTTAGCTATAGAATCAGCATATTTCATTAATTTCCCACGATTCTCATTAGATTTTTCAATCATCTTTTCTTCTAATGCTAGCTCGTCTTCATCTGATTCTGAGGATTCACCACTGTCATCAGCATCACTGTCAAACATTGCGTGTTCTCGGGATGGGGGTGAAGCTCTCCGTTTTCTCTCGCTTTCCTTCTCCTCTGATCTCATTTTAAGCAGATTCACGTACATTTCTAACGTTATTATCATGTTTCCTGTGTACTCCATTTCAAGATCGACCCATAAACCTTGGGAATCTAGCAATGGGGCGCTTGCTGTTAGGAACACGGGCATGCAAGATCCTAGATCGAGTTCTTTTACCCGGATTGATTCCACGAACGGGGGTTTACGGATGAAGAATAGTTTCCTGTCGATCAATGATTTTATCTCGTTTGTCCAACGTGGGGATTTCAGGAAATCGTAGAACAATCTTGCGATGAATGCGTTCAGGAATGAAGGGGTTAGCACGTGATCGTGGGATGATTCTTTTTCTGGGGTTGACTTTCGTGAGCTTGAAGCTGACGATTTTGGAACGCTGGAAATTGATACTGATTCCCAATCGTTTCGAGGGGTTGTTGGAGATGTGTTTGCGTATCGGAGGGTTGGGCATGCGCGTTTCATGTACCGGACGAATGAGTTGAAGTCGGGGGCGTGGGTTGGAGAGGAACGGGGGGAGCTTGTTGCTGTCGATTTGCTCGCGTTTATCAACCGGCGGTACCTATCGGAGTGGGGGAATTATTTCATTTTAGTTATTTTTGGCAATGGCAATATTGAACATAATAGAAAAATTATGATAGAATATAATAAATTGAACAAGTAATGTTTGTAAATATTAAAGGTAAAATTGATAGAAAAAGGTTTCCCAAAACATACTCACCAGTCATCCTTCTCTCGATCAGTCCTGGCAAAGAGAAACAATACCCTCCCATCACAAGACTCCTTGGTAACCTGTCCTTTAACGCGAGTATTCCTCAAATCAACTTTCCCATCCTCCTTCGAGTTAAAATTAACAGCATCATCCTCAACAACCTCCTGAATCTTGCCAACCATGTGATCCTTCCTGCCCTTTAACGCGAGTATTCCTCAAATCAACTTTCCCATCCTCCTTCGAGTTAAAATTAACAGCATCATCCTCAACAACCTCCTGAATCTTGCCAACCATGTGATCCTGACAAGCTAAAGTAATAGAAATCGGGTACTTCTTGCACCAAACTCGTTTCTTACTCAATCCAATAGGGACTATTTCAATCTTCGACCCATGCAAATTATACTGTGTATGCCTGACAAACATGTGGTCAGTATTGATAATTGGGTCATTCCACAACCTCCGTTTAGGGATCTTGTGCTTTGAATGGGGGTAGGATACGAGGAGGTTATACCCATGGATCCTTATGAAAACAACCTTTGTAGATCTCAAGTGGTGGGTTAATGGTGAGTAAATATCAGTTTCAATTGGGAACGTCAGCATCCATCCTTGCGATTTCTCGAACCCGCTGCTTTGCTTATCAACTATTGAAGGGGTGTTTCCAATCATCATACGTGATTCTGATTGGTTTCCAGAATAGGATGAATCTTCATTTCTAAATGGTCCGATGACTATTATAGCCCCCATCACACCCAGTGCGAACCATAGCCCGTTTGTTATGAAATTAGGGAGGTTGAGGAGGATCAAGCAAGCGAAAACTGCTACCCAGTACTTCACCCATGTGTCTCTGACGATGTCATGGAGTATCCTCTTCACTAGCGATGATACTGATAGATCTGTGTAAGACTCGTTTTCAGGTGTTATCTCTTCTGAGGGGGTTCTTGTAAGTTGAGTTTCATGAGGGTCGATAACGGTTTGAATGGGGAAAGGTCTTGATGAACCAACAACAGCTGGAGGGTTGTATAAAGCTGGTATCCCTTGGAATAATTCTCTTAATGAATCTGGTGGTAGTACGAATTCTCTTAAAGCTGCTCCACCCAACTCCATTGATATATCTTGATTACAGCAATCAACTCCAATCTCTTCTATTATAAGATCTCTAAGGTTATTCTCGTTTAGAACTGGGTCGATTGTGCTTGTTATCGTGTTTGTTGGTTTAAATTCTGCTGGTGTGCAAGGGAGTGATGATGATAACTGGAATTCTTCATAGTAATCTGTGTTGTTTTCCTCTTGGAAATTGTAACCGTGTGATCGCACTATTAAGCTGTCGCTATGGATACTATCGCAGTCTTCATCTTGGGTTGAGATTAGTTGCTCTGGGATGGATTGGGATGTTGAGATTAGAGTTGGGTCTTCGTCTTCTTCGTTGTAGAAGTGGGATACGAATGAGCGGCGCTTGTCTTCTATTGCTGTTATTATTTTGCCCTTTAGGTCCAGGTCGAGGGAGAGGGACCGTTTCTCCCATTTGTTTGCCCACTTGTGCTTCATTATGTACTCCTTTAGGGGGCTCACGTCGCCTGGTTGCTTTGAGGAGGAGGATGAGGGGGATGGCTCGGGGGAGGTGCGGGAGCCTTCTGCATTTATTTGGGTGAGACATTTATTTTAGTTTATGATTTGTTTATTTATGAATATGTTTGAAGTTTAAAGATAAAATGAATGTGATTTAGTTGAATAGTAACTGACCAGCACTTCCTCCAGAAGCCTCTGCGATAGCCTCATTCTGATTAAACTCTGGAAGATCATTAGGAGTGATCTCCTGAATCTCCTCACTCTCTGGGCTGAACCTGAATGTCGGGAATGTTATGGAACTGCTCGTTTGAGACTTGTGCTTTGTTAGGAGGGATAATTTCGAAGGGGTTGACTTCTTATCGCTGCCAGACATCTTTTTTGGAATGTTTATCACGGATATTTCATGACTAATATTGAATATACTAAACTACAAGTGAATTATTTGGATGGAATCACTACTACGGATTAAATATTGAGTTAATTGCTGACATTATTTTTATGGTTTGTCACGGAATGATGTAATTGGATTGCTTTAGTTTAATTTATTAGTCACACGATGAGAACTTTAGTATATCCATGCGGGTTGGATAATTGAAATGGAATGAGTGAGAGATAATCGTGATTGTTTCGTGAATGCTTCCGTGACTCATGGTTGGGGGTGAAAACACTTCCTTGATGGATGGAGAGTTTCTTGTTATCTGGTGTTAGTTTAAATCTAAACTACTACGGAGAAGAGAGAGACGAGTTGGCCTTAACCTATGTGGTGATTTAATTCCCTCATATCATCATTATATTCTTTGGAATGATTAAGATTTTTGGTAGGTAGACGTAGAGAAATCGAGTTTATATATTTAACTCTTCATTCTGATTTTTACTTGTCATTCTACGGAATACTTATATCATGACATGAGAGATTCAGGTCTGCTTTATATGTATCTACCAGCTGACCATATACCAATGGGAGTATAATATTGCCTTTTTGTACGATAGTACACCTATCATATCTTTCATGTGGACACGAGAAGAAGAAGGAGAGGTGGATTGATAGAGTAGTGTAGTTTTGTCTATAGGCCTTCTATAGGCTTCGGGATTGAACGTGATATTCACTCTTGTTCGTTCTTGATACACTAAACTCTTACACAAACTGTCACTTTGAACCAGAATGGAACGAAAAGGAGAGAACTTTTCTTTATCCTAAACACACACGTTCTCAACACACTCTTCAAATAACTTCTGTAAATATTTTACTTTTGACTTTTTTTAAATGCAAATCGGGTCAGGATTAAGATTTGTTTGTAGATTAATTATTAGAATTATCGCGTGGTTACAAGTTGATTACAAAATTAACGAATGACAAGGCAGATTAACAAATTCCGGAAGACATATGAACAAATGTGGTTTCTAAATTTTTTATTTGGATAATTTATACGCATTTGTTATAAGAATCGTTCAAATTGATTGGAATTAGTAGGTAAAACGTGTATTGGGTTAATTTTTAAATAATTGATAATTTACTTGACATAAATAATTAAGTTGATATGAAACTCCAATAGTTATTCCAAATGTGATGAATGAATCGGATTGATTTATTTTGACAGGAATACAGTCGCTCGTTGCAAGATTCATTTGTCAACTGTTTATAAACAAACCCAGCTGTTCAGTGCTTTTAATTTCGTCATCAGCTGACTTTCTACATGGTAAGTTTACTTGAGTTTTGTTATGGTGATCACTGATGAGCTTTCGAATCATGTGACATGCACGTTTTTTAAAAGCACCCTAATACTTAATTTCAGGTAACCCTTTCTATGGAGTGAACTATTATAAGTCAACATTTTTACGTGCATTTCATCTCATAACGTCACAGGTTAGTTTGAGGTTGAAATTATTTCCAAAATTACCCTTATGACTTTTTCAATCAATGAGACAAACTTCAATCTTGATTATTTAATGTTTTTCAAAATAAATATAACAATTTCATAAAACATTCTAATCCTTTCAGCCATGTCCACTAAGGATAACCCCTTAGACGTGGAAGTCCAACTCCCACCACAACCCCCTCCTCCCCCCTCGATAGCAGACTTTGAGGTGGTGAAACCTCTCTCGTCCGGCGCCTACGGCACAGTCCACCTCGGGCGAAAGATCTCAACAAACAAGATCTACGCAATAAAGAGCTTGAAGAAATCTGACGTGATAAGAAAGAACATGATAACCTCCGTTGCCCAAGAACGCTCCGCCCTACTAAATACAAAAACGAACAACTTCTGCGTGGACCTGTACTACTCATTGCAAACTCACACACACGTGTATTTCGTGATGGAGTACTGCGTTGGAGGTGATTTGAAATCGTTACTTTCCCACATGAGATTCTTCCCACTGGAGATGGGAGCGTTTTATATAGCAGAAATAGCATCAGCTCTAGATTATCTTCATAATCAAGGGATTATTCATAGGGATATCAAACCTGATAACATGTTGATTGATAAGTATGGACATGTTAAATTAACTGATTTCGGGTTGAGTACTGTTGGGGTGTTGGGGTATGTGAATAATGCTAACACTCCTTTAGGATACACACCTGGGATGATTGCTAGTTTGAAACAATCATTCACTTTTAGTAGTCCTAGCAATTCTTCATTCTTCACTGCTTCATCTTCTGGCGGGGTTAAACATCAAGATACCCCTGTTGGCATTCTTGGAAATGCTAATAATCCCCCTGGGTTTAATAAACACAGAAAAATACGCATTCCATTGAGGAAATTGGGAAGCAGGGGGAACTTAACCGAACGCACAACATCAACTAACTCATCAAACTCATCGTCAGAATATTCAACAGCAACAACTTCTTCTGTTTCCAGCTCATCCTGGTCCGTCATAAGCACTCCCCCAAGATGTGAAAATGACTCACCCTCAAAAATCTCGTATAAACGCGTGAAACTGACCCCAAAATCGAAGCCATTCGAATTCAACGACTCGAGCTTCCTCTCAGTTTCTTTCGATTTCGTCAAGAAACCAATTCAAAAACCGCCATCAACAATACCAATATCAACAGAAAGTTTACTAACATCATCTCCATTGGCAACAACTCCAGTGTCTCCAGCAGCATTTTTCTCGTCGCCAAATGAACAGAATGATTTCAAAGCGCCTCATTTCCCATCTGAAGTGAGCCCCGTTATGCAGTCTAAAGAGAACAAACCTTATTACCCAAACCCATTGCACCTCCATTCCCACAGCCCAGAAACAGGGAGGTTCGCTGAATCAGCGTTGCATGGTAGTCCAGAATTCGGTAGATTCAAACATTCCAAAGCTTTCAACACATCCCCACCTCTTAATAATTGCTACAAATCAATAAAACCTTTACACGCAAGCTCTTCAGTTCCAGTTTGTGTAACAAATCAGTGTCAAGTTGGATCACCATCTGGGATGTTGAATTCCCATAGTATAAAGAGTCCTAGCTGGCCTATACCCCTTCAAGGTGTAAAAAGAAAAAGGATTGAAGGTGTAAATTTCTACAGGATTAACTTCAAACGTTTCAGCATTGGTTTTGAATAAACAGGATTGTACTCCACCTCATTGTAAAACTCCAAACACAGTTTTAGGGACACCTGATTACGTTAGTCCTGAATTGATCTCTTTTGCTATGGGTAATAATTCTGTTGTTGTTGGTCCACCTTCTGATTGGTGGGCTCTTGGGGTTTGTTTCTATGAGTTTGTAATTGGGGTTCTTCCTTTTAATGATGACACACCTCAGATCATTTTCAATAACATTATTAATAGGGATTTTGAGTATCCTGATGGGATAGATGAACGGTTGGTTGAGCTCATTGACGGGTTGATTTGTCTTGATCAGGGGAGCAGGTTCAAGTATTCGGATTTGAGGGGGGAAAAGTATCTTAGGGTCTTTGGGTTTAATGATATTGAGTCTTGGGGGAAGCTCAGGAGTATGCAGCCACCTTGGGTGCCCATTGTTAATGGCGACAGTGATACCGCTTATTTTGAGGTGTGAATTTATTTGGGTGGAGTTGGTAAATGGTCGGATTTTGTAATAATGTAATTTATTTTATTTAGAGATTCTTTCATTCGTCTTTAGTGTTCATTTTCAATAAACTTTTTTATACGAATGCATCATTCGGGTTTTGTTGGTTTATTTTTGGCCATCACGCATAACTTTAACCTAACGCATATTCATTATACTGAATAACTATGAATCATGGCAAATAACAAACTAAATTGATTGGTCGTCGAAACCCCGAATGAAGCTCGAAAACAATCCACCTCCAAACACCACATAACCAAAACGAAAGCCTAAAAGCTGCGACGAGGTGTTCCAGTGTGAATGTATTAGTAGCCCGGGAACTAAATAGCCAAAGAAAATCCCTTGACTGTAGCAGTTGTTGCACTGTAAACTTAGTGTTGTGAAAATAAAAAAGTTGTTCGAAATGAATTTGAACGCGAATTCCGCTCACACCCGATCTCATTCCCCCGGGAAGAACTTCACTTCCTCCTCCTCCCCTTCCCATAGCAATATGGCACGTTCTCAAATTCCATCTTGTGATACAAATTCCTCATCTACCTCTCCAGTATCAACAACAACAGTTTTACTTCGTAACAATTTACCTGTGACTGAGACACTTTCGAACAATCATCATCAGAAAAGCAATAATCAACCTGTAACTCCTGCTCACAATCCTTTGAAACAAAATACTACACAAGCTTACCACCATAATGTTCCTACCAACTCTAATGCGCTACCTGGACATTCATTCCTATCTGCAGTTAGTGAAGTTAAGACCATGGAGAATGCGTTATTAGGGCTCCTTGCTTCTTTTAACTCGGGGGAGCTGAGTGCTTTTGGTAAGTACTCCATGAGAATTCCATGTAATTATGATTACAAATGAGAATGAGTTTGTAATTCGATAAATTACCCTGATTTTAGGGAGCGGCCGCACATTAGAAACGATGGAGGCGATAAGATCAAAGCAAGAAAGGTTAGCAAGACTCCATTTCGACCTAGCTTCAGGTGGTAATCTAGATGACAGCACAGCAGGAAAAGACTCAACCACAACACCTCAGCAAACTAAAGAAAAACAATCAAGCAATTCTACTAATCAATCTAATCAGAATCCACAGGCTCAGGATAAGTCATCTACACCTTGGATGTCTGAGTCTGATCAGGATAAACTTGTTGCCGGGTTGAGGGAGCTTTCTGTTGAGATTGAGAAGCTTCATGAGCATGAGAACGTTGGAAAACGACCCAGTTGTGTTAACGTTCAGCCACAGGAAAATAATTAATCAACCACTTTATATTACATTTTAATATATCAAATGTTTATGAGTATCTATTTAGTTAATAAAATCTTTATTTCGACTACAACAGAACGTACAAGAAAGAGTTACAAATGAATTAACAATAAAAAATTAAGTGGGCATCTTGGGAGGAGGCATCAACTCGTCATCAGTTTTAACGGTTTGCAGAAAATTGTGTGCGTTGGTGAAACTCCTGCCAAGCGGGTTGGAAGGTGTTTCCTCAACAGCAGGAACAGGTTCGGGAGTATCAGTAACAGTCTGAAGCAACTCGTTAGCTTGAACACTTCCAGTAGGGAGCAGTCCTAAACTCTGAAGACAAAAGGCTGCAGCATTAGCTTTAGCTTGTTTTTTATTTCCAACAGCAACTACAAGGTTGATACTCAACCCCATTAACAATAACTTTATAAACAAATTGTCGTTTATGAGGTGGTCCATGTTCGAAACACATTTGGAATTCTGGTGCTCCCCATCTCCTTTTTGCTGTTAATTCCATTAATGCTGATACTGGGTGTTTGCCACTTAGGTCGTACACTACTGGCATGCTTGGGCCTGAATTACTGCTATTCTTTTTTCCTCCGAACATTAGTTCTTCTACTGCTGCTGTTAAACCTTTCTTGTCTGTTTTCACGTCTAATGCTAGTGGTTCTAATTGGCCTTCTTTGTTCTTTCCTAATCCTTCTCCTGGTCTCCAGCCCATCTTTTGGAGCAAGTGCATGCCCATACCAGAGTCTAGTTTTGTTGTTTTTCGAAGTTGGTCACGTTTTGCCCACGCTTGGGGGCCGGATGATAGTTCCGCTGGTGTTAGGAATTTCGGCTCCAGTGCTTTCGCGTCCGCCCAGTTTTTCATCTGATTCGGGAGTTGCAATTATTTCATTTGAAATGCATCAATTAAATTGAATTAAATTAAATTAGCGTATTGCGGGCATGTAAATTGTTTAGGTACTTCGGCACCGGGATTTCAGGCAGTGCACGATTTTCCGAACAAATTTTCGAGCTTTAGGTTCGAAAACATAATGTTCGAAAATCGCGTTAAAATGAAGCAATTTCCACGCCCGGCGTATTGTTTCAAAAGATAAACTTACGAGTTTGGTGGCATCCTCCAACTGTTTCTTGGCGTTCTGAGAATCTGGGTTCTCCTGCAGCATCCTCATAGCTTTCAGTCTCAGCCCGATAACAGAGCTGATATCAACGTTAGGTAATTCAGGTAGATCCAAACTTATACCATCATCTTTAGGTGGTGGAGGAGGAGCTTCAATAGCCAATAACTCTTTTGTTGTTGTTGTAGTGCTACTCTCTTGTACATCCTCCCTCATCATTGGAGCTACAGTAGCGACATTGCTAGCAGTTTCAGGTTTGGCAGTTGATGCAACAGCTTCACCATCGAGAGGAACTAATTCAGTTGATTGTTCTTTTTTATCATCATCCTGGACTGGTTTCCACTCTAATTCTTTGAACCTGTGCTGAGTTCCGCTTGACACTGGGAATACTGTTCGCAGTTTTGCTGACTCGATTGCTAGCTCCTGCGGGGTTCTGCAATGGATACAAATTGGGACGATTATTATTTTAATGCACTTATTCAATCGGAATGGTGCATGCATGGCGAATGCATTTTAAAATTTTCATATTTAGTTTAGTGCATTTAGATTTCAACACAAACGCATTTTCAAGCTATTAGCTGGCCAGCGAACTGTGAGCCCTGGCTTATGCTAACTTGTGTCTTAGCAACACGGTGCATATGAATAGGAGTGTGAGCACGCATATGCATATGTTACATAGCATGCAAGCCAGGGCTCACAGTTCACTGGCCAGCTAATATTTCCGAACACCAAATGCTTTTACACATACTTTTTCCGTACAATATTCTTTTACACCACATGC
This sequence comes from Orchesella villosa, assembly GCA_036850725.1. Classification (NCBI taxonomy): domain Eukaryota; kingdom Metazoa; phylum Arthropoda; class Collembola; order Entomobryomorpha; family Orchesellidae; genus Orchesella; species Orchesella villosa. Next base: position 2,447 of record JAANSM010003469.1, on the reverse strand, counting down.
CAAATGCATTCTTAAGAAAGTGCATTCACAACCACTTGCAAAAGCATTTTCATTATGCGATTTCCGAACACCAAATGCTTTTACAAGTAACAACTTTTACACGCGCTTTTTCATGGAATAATCAACGTGGTTACGAGACTTGTAAAAGCACTTGGGAAACGCATTTGAAAGCTGTGTTGCTATACACGATTAAGTGCATCTACAAGTTATAGAAAACGGCTCCACCAAGGTAAACATTGTGAAAGCGGGCATGCCCCAAAGATTTCTCGAACACTAAAAAGTGCCTGCGCATAAAAAACCAAAAAAAAAGATCCACTTACCTAACAGGAAGAGGCACGGCATTGCGTATATTCAGCGTAATTGTAGGCAAAGGCTTATCCTTAACGTGAAAAGGATGGTGTATAAATCGCTCATCCTCCTCATCACTAGACCTAGCATCTCCAAGAGCATCGCGCTTCGCCAATCGTCTACAATAATTAGTGAGATCCTCAACATTCTTGCCACCAGCTTTGATAGCTAAAATCTGATCTCTCGAAAAGATATCACTGCCAATAACCCCAGATTTAAGTAACTTTCTAGCATTCTTCCTCGCAATCTCTAACAACTCCGATTTATCAATAATATCATCAGGGTGGTAATAAGATCTTCTTGGTGATTTTGACCTCGATCTTGACCTGTGCTTATGCCTCCAAGAACTTGACCCGTAATCCCTTTGTTTATCCCTCTTCTCAGGTGGTGACTCATCAACATCATCGTAATAATAAGATTTTCCAACGTATCCAAATCCTGATCTTGAGCTTGAACCAGTATTTCTTGATCTGCTTGCGTGGTATTCGCAATAACTATCTGTGTCGTAATTTAAGTTTCTTGAGCTTTGCCTTTCTCTTTCGTAAGCGTCTTCACGTTGTTTCTCGAATTTCAAGTATGATGATCGGTATTGGTCTCGAGGTGGGGCGACGCGGGGGCGGGTTGGTGACCGGCTTCGGGATCTTCGGGACTTTCTTGATCTGCTGCTTGATGGGGAACCGCTTCTTGATCTTTTATGCGGTTTGTAGCTGGAAGTTGATGATGACGGTAGGGGTTTTGATGAGGTTCTCTCAATTCCGTAACCAAGAAGCAACTTCTCCTCAGCATCCAATTTATAAGCTTGAGATGCTGATAATTTAGACGTTGATTTTGACATGAACTCAAGCTTATCATCTTGGAACGATCGTTTAGGTTTCTTATCCACTTCGTCGTCTACTATCTCACCGTCTTCAACGTCAGGTGGTTTCGATTTGCTAAATACAACGAAACCGTCGCCTATCGGGATCTTATCTTGCGGTTTCTTCTTCTCTGGTTTTTTCTTCACCTTCTTCTTTTCTACTCTTATCTTTTCCTTTATCTTCTTCACATCGTGCTTCTTCTGTTTCTCCTTAACCTTCTCTTTAGATTTCTTCTTATCACTCTGTTTGGATTTCTTCACTGGAGAAGCTGTACTCGATGAGTTTGTGGAAGAGTCTCGTTTCTTTTTCTTCTTCTTTGATTTCTTGGATTTTGACTGGTCGGCTGAAAATGAAGAGTTGAATGTTGAGAACAACTCGTTCAGGATCTCCGACGACGATTTCTCTTCTTTTGACATTTTTAATGGGGTTGAGGAAGGGGTTATGTCGGGTTCCAGGTTTGTTTTAGAGATTGTTAGAATGTTTGATAGTGCTGGCTGGATATTTACTCAACATGTGTGTGTGTGTTGCCTTTATTTTGTTGAATTTGGAAGGCCAGATTTCAACTACCCCACAGCGTGGTTTCTAATTCTGCGACAAGGTTCGGAAGTTGCCTCATATATTTAGCATTTGTCCTATATCTTCTCTTCTTAATGTAGTTGTTAATTCATTCTGCTAATTTTTTTGCTTAGTTATCTCATGTGATTGCATAATTATTTGCTATTTCATAATCGATTATTTTATTTTGCAAGAGTGAAAACAGCATGAAACGGTGAGAATCAACTAAATACTTGACGTTCATATAAAGTCATATCAATAGTTTTCATGGTAAATAGTATCACCTGCGTCCTGTTTCGCCGCCACCGTTCTTATTGTTCTAAAGACATTGACGCTCGAAACTGTTCGAAACTCTCGTGCAAAATATATCCCCGTGCTGAGGAGCAATTAATATCCGCTGAGTAAACAATCCCCTTCGACCATCAAGAGTAACATGACTTCCAATTCCCCCATAGAGTTTTGGACATATTTATGTTGGCGGGGCTGGAGAATGAGACTGGATGACTCATTTATGAGGTAAACAAGATATATATTATCCGTTACGAGACGATAGTATTTTGAGGTTAATTCTTAAAAAAACGTTAACATAAATTAAATGAGTAATATAATTTAAATGAGGTGATTAGTAATGTCATTAAAGGATGTATGTAATCAAAACGGGTCGCTTCCAACAACGACCACGTTCCT
>JAANSM010003468.1:0-12839 GCA_036850725.1 Orchesella villosa | reverse complement strand
ATATTGTAAAGGGATAGAAACAGCGTAAGTAAACTGATTGTGAGTATATATAACCTTAATGTATGCATATTTTATTTGCTAGGAAGGAAAAATATCATACCACAAATTATACATTTTCATCCGTGCGCCATTTAAAAATCCAACAAGAGAACTATTTTACTATGCACAAGTAGTTATAAGAAACACGGAAAATTGTTGCTTTGCCCTGATGAAATGGATTTGCATACCAAGTTTTAGTTCAAGGTAAAAGTTTTTGAGTACCGCATTCGTTGCGAATATAAAAAGAGATGCTCCTTGATAGTTTTTAAATGAAATGGCTCAGTGGGAAATAAAGCCGGTTGATTCTCACCAACTGTTTGGCTAAATTACTTTGATTACCTTACCCATACCCCCAGACAATTCGCAATGAGATGTGCAAGTAAGTATTTATGATATGCATGCAGATTTTATGGTCAGCATTGAACTTGTGTCCGTGACTTGACACGAAATAAACTTTATTGCTCATCATTGTTGCTCCTTTCCTGTTTTCATTCTTACTTATAACCACTTCAATTTAAATTTTCCAGCATTTTCCCAGAATATGATATGCAGCAAAATATACAAAATTGATTGCGTGAACTGTCAAGAAGATTACAAGCTTTTTTAAACGCTTTTGAGCTTAGGAAATGACTCATTATGGTCAGTAAATGATGGGTGGTGTTACTGGAACAGGAATAACGAAGTTTAAATAAGTATTATTTGCGCTTATTAAAACTAATGGGAACTATTCAACTACGGAATGATATAAAGGTTTCTATGACTCGAGTAAAACCACAAATGCGTCAGAGTTTTATGTGAAAAAGTAGATACGTTGCGTTGGTGAGCAAATAATTATTGAGGATTTTTACCTGAAGACAACCGTATCGTTAGAGATCTCCATTCCATCCAAATCCCTTCCTACCAATCCAAGTGTAACCATTGTTTTTGGAGCTTCCCAATATGGCTCACGTTGAGTTCTCACCATTCGGGAGGAATTTTTTTGAGCTTGGACACACTCTCCAGATTCATATCTCGAGAAGAAAGGGCAACACTTGTTGACGGTGGGATAGAGTTGATGTACCCCATCAAAACTGCTCAACACACTTTGAACACTTTGCCCACGATAAACGTTTCCAGCAACTCCTGATGTTTCCGACGATGATAATGATGACGGGGGTGGTGATGAAGACTCCGTTTCATAATCACTTTCCACTGTCACTGTTTCAACCACCTCTCCACTTGCAATCACATTCGTAACTATCACAACCAACAACACACATTCCAAGGGAAGAAGACAATGGAGCGGAGACAGTCTCTTCCTCTTCCAGTTTCTTGCACTCACCGAGTTCCGCATGGCTCCGGTGAAATAAAGTAAATTTATGTTTTTGAAGCTTCATCAATCCCTGCACACTTATAGCCATGCACCGGCTGCAACAACAGGAAATGCTTCATCTCCACATCCACCTGTTTAGCACTGAAAATCGTTGGGCAAATCAAAATTTCAACAATAAAACCACATAGCATCATCACCCAAAATGTTGGCAGCTCTTGTGCTGCTTCATTAAGATATTAAACTCAAATGTAATAACTCTTCAAGATCCAGTCAAGAGTTGACCACTTCATACAAAAAGAAACTCTAAGGCTACGTTTTGTAGACACAGTCATTCAAATCTAAATTTGCAGCATAAATTTGCAACACTTAAAACAACTTCCCACTTTACAAAACCAAACCACCAAATGTCCACCAAAAAAACGCTAAGCCGGATGCATAATATGGAAGTATCCCATCAACATTCCTTACACCAGTGCAAAAATATTCTTCACTTCACACTCACACAAGGTCCCTTTTCTTTAATGTGATTCTGAATGCATAAGACCCCCACATTCACTGCAGCATTCGATTCACACACAGCCAACTTCAAACTGCAGCTCTTTAACTTTCCTCTTGACGCAACAAAGATGCATGCATAATGCGCTACAAGTGCAGAATAGAAAAAAAGAGGAAAAATTAGTAATCTGTTGAAAACATTGAAAAACTGCTAATTTAGTGACCTCCAAATAGGCCCTTTACAGTCATGGTGTTAAGATGATTAATATTTTTTTTTCTCTCTCTCCCTCTCCTGCCTCTAATAATATACAGGAGGAAACAAAATGGGCATGGTAATGACAGTGATATTAATGGCTTACAAATTAAGTAAAAAGCCTCCTCACCAGTAAAAAAAAATATATAGCCTTAAGTGACCAGCTCTATAGTTAGTCCGTTTTGGGCTTCCCTTTACTCTTCTCCCTACTTTTTACATAGTTCTTTGGTACACACAACAAAATAAATGTACTCTCCTCTTCTCATACTTGTTACGCACGCAACTTCACCACCACTACTACTACTGCTCTTACCATCAACATCCAGTTAGCCCACAGAGTGAATAATCATATCAGAATATCTTCACAATTACGAGTAATCATACTCATATGCATCAATAGGTGCTCAACGGAGGAGCTGCATTGTAGTAGTACCTTCAGAGTTATCCATCATCATGATCATTATGTCCAAACGCTTATGTAACTAACTATTTGCACGTTCATGATCACTGCTCAAATGTAGCACCCCAAATGGATGGTGATGCGTGAAAAGACAAGATGTGAATGTGATGTGAAGTGTGTGTGTGCTTCTGCTGTCTCAGAAAAATAATGGTGATGTGATATTGTTATTATGCACAAAACAACCCTCAGCATTACTAATGAAACGATAGTCAGGCAAGGCAAGGTGCCATAGTGCCGTTTGCTTTGCAATGTCATAGCACTGGTCATTCTCAGAAAAATATGAAAATCTTACAATACAAAGTAGTATTGATCATCATTTTATGTGTAGTTTTTTAACTTGTACTATTCCACTACAGAAAATCTCTTACACGTTAGAAAGATTAGGATTGGATGGAGATTCTACGCTATGTTTTTCAACTTATCACGTCAGTAAGATTGGAGTAATCCTTTAATAACAACTTTCACCCCAAAAAGTTATGTTTATGCAATAGTACTCACCCAAGGCTTCCCCACAATTACACTCTACTGTGTGTGTAGTTTTATGTCGTTCTGAGGATTCAGAAAGATAAAAAGAGCAAAGGGATAAGGGCTACGTATATAAACACATTAATACATATTATGTATAACTATATATGAAATTATTATCTTGTAACGAGATGGCCCTCCTTTTTTGTCCCATTCTCTATCTCTTATTTCTGAATCTTTTTGATATCAAATTTGCCAAAAATCCAACCGCATTATTATGTGTTTTTCAAGTCATGAGGTTCTATGACTAAACAATTGTTACTTGTGTTACTAGCGCCTCAGTAAAATTATTTCATACAAAAATGTCCTTAGAAACAGCCTTTGTCCGCTAAAAGGCCTCTAAATTGTTGTGGTAAAAGATTCCAAACCTAAACACACTTTTACCTTAAGTACCTATTCATAAGTATTTCATGACAAAATTTGCAATTTTTACTCTATACTAATACAAACTAAACTCGAGAAGTCAAACTACCATAAACAATCAACCATGCCGGTGGACATCATGGCTTTGACTTACCATTTCATCCACATGTAGCCCTTCTATCATTCCAGATCCAAAGCAGAAACACAGTCACTAAAAACTCACAAGTTTCCACTCTCAGAAATGGTTACGTTGGCCCCATCTCATAGTAATTTTATCTCTTCGGAACACAAGTTGGTAATCTTTCAAGCCTTTAGCACTTTCCGACAAACAAATTTCAAGTTTAATGAGAAAAACATAATTGTTTTGCCAGTGGCAAACAATTCTTTTGATCAGTGACCATTGCCTTGCCACCAGAGCAAGAATCTTCCTACAGTACCTACAGTACTCTGGGCACCACTGCCGTCAACATCTATGATTAGCGGTCAAGCACAGTGAGGCTTGCCAAATACTTTTTTTTCTTGTTTTTGCTCTATACTTTTCTTTTCATATCATATCATTTCATTTCATTTGTCGAAAAATCCAATAGAAAAGTAACGTAACATGAGATATAGTTGGATAAAAAGTAGTTGTAGTTAGTATATATATGATATGATAAGGTGCTGCATGTTCTTGTGCACACGCTTCTTGAGTTTTACTAACGAAATAAGATTTAGTTACGTAACCTAAGTACTTTTTTTAAAGATATGGAGTTGTGAGCTTTATTATGTGTATCATGTTTACGTACGTTAGAAAAAAAAGGTTCATAGAAGCAATTGTCATTCGTCATCATCATCATCGTGATTATACAAGATAATAATATAAACAATATTAGACGTTTCACTAATCTTGACCTACTTGCGTTAAAAATCCAGTGTCAATGTGTGCCTACCTTTTAGCTTTTTTAATAGCATATATCACGTGTATCCACACATATATGCTTACGTATAAGAAACGCGTAAATTCCTTTTTTTTACTCACTTATTAGATAAAATGTGTAATATTTACTTACATACTTATGAACCGATAGCAATAGTGCCGTAGCAAATTGCTAGATTGGTTTAGCGATGTGATGGGGATATACTACGCAAATGCAAGACTGAATTCACACGCGTAATATGACATGAATGAATGCATACATGTAATATTCATGAATTGAGTTATAATGTAAGCTTATGTGTTGCATGGTTAAGCGTACTTTACATACAATTAATGTTCAGTATGTGTATCAAAGCAACGACTGATGAATAACGACATTCTACGTCATGTCATACTGACCGCATAACAACAGAAGTAGGAAAACCCATCGAAGTGTGGACCGTGTCACCAACATTACAATGAACTGCTTTTCAACAACAAATTCTCAAGTCGTACCATATATCCTATGAGTAAGTGTGCCTTGGTGGGGACTTTGTTGGAGCGCTTGGGTTACAAAAACTTTTTCTCGTCAATTCGAACTCATCAAAAAAGTCTATTATCTTTCAATTCATGTTAGCAACGCAACGTTTTATCTTGAACTACATAATATATAATGCGCAAATACGTCATTGTGCTAGAGGGGCAGTTACCATGGCTAAATTACGCAAAAAGAATTAGAAGACTGAGGAGCACTAATTGTACAAAGAAAGATGTAATAATTCTCTTGTTCGTTTTTGTACTAAGTTAATCTTAACAACCAGTTCCATGATTTACATAAGCCCGATAAAAAAATAACCGAACGCAAGAGAATATACTTGCAGAATGGACTGCGCATATATAACCATTCGGAGAACTCGTTTATGTACATTTTTTCCTTCAAAATTTTCATATCAATGATTAGGTAAAACATTTTTACAAGCATGTTTCAGATCATCCGATTTATTACCAGCTTTGCAGCTTTATAGCTATTAATAATTGGAACCAGTTCATAAAAGCTACGAGCGCTTGGTTGCAAAATATTTTTTTTAGTCCAACCACAAAGAGCTGATGGGAAGGGAGGAAGATAATAAGGTATATAATATATGCTGGTTTAGTAAGCTGCAACTCTGCAAAGCTTTTGCAAACTGTACCTTTTTGCAGTTCTTGACGAACACAAAAAATAAAGTTCTTTCATTATTGCGTAACTTTTCGTACAAGATCACTGTCATGCCGATTGTTGATTGTTCCTTTTGCATTGCTTCAGGCAACGTGATGTGGCTTGAGTTTTGTATAATTTCCTTAAGCTCCCTACAGTGAAGGATCATAAATGTGCAATGCTGAAAAGATATTCAAAGAGATAACTAGTTTTGAGATGTGCCTTTATAGTATATGCAATTTAGCAATTAACTGGAGTCAATAACAAACACCAACGATGATTCCTCATCATATTTTTCATGTACATCAAGTCTCATTCTCATCATGAACTTCTGACTTCTACCAAACAAATGCACTTGAATTTTTTTGGCAACATTTAATATTTTTCATGAAGTATAAAGCTAAATTTTTGGTGAATAGATGAATTACATCTTTAAATGAAATTGAGATGACCATCGACATACCAGAGTGAAAAACACATAGATATACATTTTAAATACTATGCTAGAAAAACACAAAAAGTCATCCTGCATTACACACTATCAACATCAACAAGCAAGCATTAAATCATATATATATTGTTTCTGGATAGAGCCTAAACCGGTTTTCACATCACAGGAACGTGTCAAATGTTCCTACTAACTGATGAAGTACGAACCACAACCTTGGAGAACATGTTTGTAAGGCCACGTTCACGGCAACAACAGTGTGTATCATTTATTCCGTTGTTTTGATTGAATCATCACTGAAAACTGCTATTGACACATGGTCGGAAGTCCCACGTTTGAATCTAAGATGCCAAATTTGGAAAAGAAAAAGGATGCACATAAATTTTTTAGAAGGGATGAAAATAAACGTTATAAATGGAAATATATTTTTTTTTACAATTAGCTGAACACCTTTTTTTTTATTAAGGTTCATCTTTTGTTTGTAAATGCATATGGTACGCCAGTAATAATGTTACATATTTAGTTATCATCATTATCAATTATGGAACGTAACCTTTTAACGTGCATTTCCGCACAAAGTACTTTAAAATCGATGCACAAGTTTTTGGAACCTAGACACATTTTTATTACAATCTCAAAAAAACTAACGCTGATGACTTAGAAGAGAATATTACAAACGCATATCTATGTCCTTGATATTTAATTTACTTTTACGCTTCATTGCCAACGCTAAAACCAGCTAACTTAACATGCATGGACTACCCGGCCAATCAATTGCTTAAAAAGTCTTTTCTCTTCATCCTTATTTGCTTGTTTCGTTGCAAATCTAGGAATATATAAGGCGCTTATGAATTTCAACACAAATGTGCAACACAATACCAGCCTTCTGAGGGTCCCTTTTAAAGTCATCATGGATTACAAAGAAAAACATACATATTAGTAATATATAAGTATATACTTTGAGCTTGTTTCTAAATGTCGACGGAAGTTATACACAACAATCTATTTCATGATGAGCTTAATAATCTAGACAAAGAAAGTAGTCTTACTAAATATTATATAGTATTGCTGACATACAAAAGTTGATCTGACAATGATCACACTTGGCCAGGAAGCATAATATACATAATATATATATATTATAGAACAACCAATTAAAATAGAGCAACAACGACTAGAACGATATATAAGATAACAGCCAGTCAGAAAGATTTCTGACGAATTATTCAAAAAATTATACTTTGCAATTTTTTTAAAGTTAATATTAATATTAATAGCTGGAAAATTTAAGCAACTAAATTTGCGCATTTGCTAGTTTTTTTTAATTTTTTTAAACTTTTTTTTATCATAAAATAACAAAGAGACCAACAACTTATTAGTTGTTATTGCTTAGTAAACACATAGACAAGTAGAAATATCAAAGTGCTTAATATATATATAAATAATAGAACCGTTGTGTGTGGAAGTGTCAAGAATCTTTTAAGCCGTTGAAAGGCCTATCATTTCCTTTTCCATTAAAGAAATAAGTTTAGTATTATTATCAATAACCCGGATAAACTGATCAAGCTGTTTGGTGTAGCTATCGGCAATGCCGGAGTGGACCACACCAAAGAACTTTGAGAAGACTTCGATCTTGAAATTTTCACCGAGGAGTCCGTCCCAGGTTTCTTCGACTGTTGTCCATTTATATGGCATGGTACGGTTTACAGATGTTTGAATGTGCTGAATGTGCTCACGAAGGGAAGAAATGGCGTCCCACAGACTTTCAAAGTGTTTCTTCTTGCTAGCACTGCCATCAGCCTAGAAAATTAGCAAAATAAAAAAAAAAATTGGTTTGAAATTAAAGCAATTAATGCAATTAATGCGTCGTTCATACAAAAAGAAACCTACAGCGGAAGCCGCCTTCTTCTTCTTCCTGGTGTTCCTAGCGTCTGTCTGTTTCTTAATGACTTTGATGCAGACATTGAATAAGATACACGCTAAAGTGAGAGTCTGTATGCGAATAAATAAAGTTAATTACAAATTGATATCACAAAAACGTTAGATTCAAGCATTATGGGGGAAAGTTAAGTACCTCCGTGACATGATGCACACTTTCAATGCATCTTCCAATTGTGAGAATATTTAGATTTTTAAGGTCTTGATGTAGCCGCTTCATCAATGATTTCCAAGAGCCACTGACTGAGTTTTTCATTGTGACTAGAGGTGTAATTTCCACCTTGAGGATTGCCTTTCTAACACCAGAAATCAACTCCAATAGAACGCTTAGGCATTCAACTACGATACTGTCCCTTGCTGGCCAAATTCCATCAAAGTTGGGCTGTAATATAGAAACGTTCATGACTTAAGTAGTGGATAGGTAATATCAAGCATGTTATTCCATTAAATTATATTTTGTCTCAACTTACCACGTCATTGTAGCGGTTATTCAACTGTGACATGTTTTCCATGTTAGTTTTAACCACGTTAATACTCTCATCAATCAATTTTATTCGTGATTCAGCAATAGAAACAAATTCAGGATGGTCAACCAGGATAATTAGGTCTGTAATCGCGAACATTAGCGCATTTCGCGTCTTCAGGTTAAGAACGTCGGTTGTGCAACTAGCTTCTTTTAAGGTTTCTAATCTCGGCTCACTCTCCAGGAATTGGAACACGGTAAAATCTCGATTGTCAGAGAATGCGCTTGTCCTGTTAAATACTTCCTCTCTACTAATATCGTTTTGTATGGTCTTTGCAATCTATCAGAAAATAAAAGTAGATGATACAGATCGAGAAACTCGAACCACATTTTTATTTCACAGAAAAGCTTTATTCTTACCTGAGTGAAATCAGATGGAGAGGCAAAATAATACTCTAAAAATCGCTTCTCAACCGCAACCATGTAATACTGACATGAATTTAACAGCATCTCTCTGAAGGCCATAAATTCCGGAATTTTTGTAAATGTTCCATACTTATAAGTCGTAATAACGTGCTCCATGCTCTGTTAATTGGGATTTTTTTATAGATTTAAACAAAAATAAATTCCAAAACTTTTAAAATTTGATTAATAATTAGTGCTTAGCAAATCACCTCCCGCTTATAGTTGGTATAAACATTTTCTGCAATCGTCAACATCTTTGTAACTTCCTGATACATTCCACCTCGCAACATCTTCCAAACAATCATGTATCCTAAGCTGTCATACTGAATATGTTTAATATCCAGCCCTTGTGCGACTTTACACGCCCGATCCACAGCTCCAATACGGTTGTAGGCTTTTATAAGTAGAATTCTTAAAGAGTGATTATATGGACATTGTTTCAATCCAAATTCCATCAAGAGGATCGCAGCCGTGAGCAAGTAGTGTTCATCAGTCAATATGTACGGTTCTTGCGGCTCCTGAAGGCTAAGACCTTCAACACTTAAACTTTTATAGGATTCACGAATGTTGTCGTTGTCAATTTCAATGATTTTCTCCTTTGTAGCACGGTTTTTGTATCCAGATTGAGTCACAAAATTTTGCTCGGATGACTTTACTTTTTGAAGTACTCCTTCGAAATCGTTGACATCTTCATCATATTTAGCCATCAAAGTACTGGCCGCAATGACAAGAAACATGTCATGGTAATCTGCTTCTTTTGTTCGCAAATTTTCATCCGATCTGAATGAGGATACTACGGACTCTCCAATAAAATACTTTTCTAAGCATCGATGAGCACGTTCCATACGTTTAATTGGGGAATTGTCTGGATCTAATTCTCTATCAAGTAACTCATAATTTACGTCCCGAATTATTTTTCCAACCTAATAAAAAGTAAATACAGTTTAATAAAGAAAGATTTGTTTCCTAGTCTCAAGTTTTTGCACTAAAATAATCGCATATTTTTGTATCCTTACAGAATCATATTCCGCAACTGGCTCAAGGTTCGGGCCAAGGAAGTCTAAAAATTCAGACTTGCAAGTACCAACTTGGAATTGGTAAACAAAGCTGACTATGTCTGAATAAAAGGATGGTTTCTCAGCCCCATAAGTACATGCCATTTGTAAATCTTCACGAATACGGATGTTCCAGTCGTCATCTTTGGAATGATCTTTGCAATACAGGAGGTCCGCCAACGCCACAACATAGCTTGGGTATTTAACTCTAATATCGCCCATTAGAGTTTTAACCGACTCCTTTCCTTCATCATCGTTTTTGAACAGGGTGATGATCCGCTCTATGAGATGATACTCATCCATGCTGATAAAAATTCACAAGAAAAAACATTTGTTGTTAAATACAGTTTTAGTTTCAATTTCAATTCGTACACAATCGAGAAACCTTACTTTTTCATGTAACAGGCATGCAGATATTCATATAAACATGTTTTCCTGTCCAATTCAATCATGGCTTGGGTATAAGCTTCGTAGAAGTAATCGTTGTTCGAGAAAACCTACTTTTTCATGTAACAGGCATGCAGATATTCATATAAACATGTTTTCCTGTCCAATTCAATCATGGCTTGGGTATAAGCTTCGTAGAAGTAATCGTTGTTCCAAATAGTTGTGGGTTGGGGATATCCATGATCTTTTAATACTTGTAAAACCTCTTCCCATTTTTTCTGTAATTCAGAAACTTTCATGGTTAAGAATATTTTTTGCATAAAATGACAGACAAAGATGTTTTGGATTAATAACTAAAGTACTTGCCTGCTTTTTAAGAGTTTCTAAGTACAAAATTAAAATGTTGTCTTCGACTTGATTCTTTTGCTCCTTTATGAACTTACTCAACATCCTCTCAGCTAACGGTACGGAGATACGTGCGGAGTCATCTTGAAGTTTTTCAGCCTTTATGAGGAGAGATGCAACGGCCCACCCGAAATACGTTGGCTTAGTATAAGCTTTGTACAAATTGATAGCCGTAAGGTGCTGCTTTGAGTACTCATTTGTCTGTCATTAAAGTACATAATTTAATGAAATATTGAAATTTTAACAAAATTCATTTTCATATTGTTATATGACAAATTACTGGGCATACTTACACGAACTTGAGCCATAAAGCAGTGCGTCAGCAACTCCTCAGATTGCTCCTTCTTACAGGCAGCTTCCAAAATATTGCAAAGTGTGATAGCTATAAAAATGAAACCATCTAATGAAAAACTTCTCATATTATGTTAAGGTAGCTATTCAACGAAAGAAGCGAATGAACTTACGTTCGTCGAGTTCTCTATAGCAAATCGATAGTGCTTGAATGGTGCCATCATCAGTTGGAACTTCTTTCAAAACTGGCTTAACGAAAGAAGCGAATGAACTTACGTTCGTCGAGTTCTCTATAGCAAATCGATAGTGCTTGAATGGTGCCATCATCAGTTGGAACTTCTTTCAAAACTGGTTTAAGAATTCCCCGTGCCTCGTTAGTTTTATTCATGCGAATTAGGGCCAATGCTTTCAGAACCTAACAGACATAGCAGTATTTAAAAATAAGATGAATTGCATAGTTCGAGCACCATTTTCCACATTTAAAAAATCACAACGTGTCACTACCTTAGCACAAGTAAAGGTTGGGTTCTTTTTCATAACCCGATCAACTTCAGCGATGACTTTCTTGTTGTTGCCGCTGTCCAGCAGTTCTACGATGGTAAAACAAGTCCATTATTTATATATCAATCTAATTTAACATAAAAGTTGTTACAAAAATGTACCGTAAATTGGTCGTAACCGTCTCTCTCGGACCCATGTCTCAGCATTCGGGCCACCACTCATTGCTGCAGGGTTAACCACCTGGTCGAGTGGTTCTAGAAAAATGTTTAATGTTGCTCAATTAAAAACCTTATTAATATCGTCGTAATTACGTTGATGATTGAAGAGTTTCAAGACTCTTTGTTCTACTACCCACCTTTACAACCGTGAGCTGACCTATCTGTCCCTAATTCTAAACACTTTTATGAAAATGTGCATGACAATTTACAACTGTACATTAAGCAGTACAGCACCCACTACCATGATGACTTTATTGCTGAAGCGAAAAGATTTGCATGTGGTTTCAAATGCCCTAATCTTGTTTTGGAACATATCCTATCCGACAGCAGATGAAATGGAACGGTGATGTTAATAGTGAATATATAGGAGCCAATAAAGTAAGGGTAAATGCCACTACACAACATCCGCAATCAAATCTGTCGCCATAAAAACCACACACAAAGAATCAATTAGAATAATCATGAGGCATTTCGATCGGCTAGTGTCGTCTTCGATATTTAAAAATCGACTCATAAAACTCTAATAACCAATCCAGCCCCAAGAATACCCGTAAGCCTATGAATCCATGAGAGGATGCCTTGCAAATTGCCGCATTTTGAATACCCCATCTGTTATAATCCACCCTGTGCCATATACATTTTAATCCTGAACTTCAATCCTGCCAGGATTTTTAACCCGTCTTGGATTGTGGCTAGCTGGCACAAATTTTATTCAAGCATTTTTTTTCTCTCTCTCTCCTACCTCCACTCTTGTACTGCATATCATGTCTCTACAATGTTCAAGGAGAAATCTTGCAAGCTACAGCAAAACACTCATTCTCAGTCTCATTCTGTAGACTCATTGAAATTTATATCAACATCAACCTTTTTCCCGAGTACAACTCAGTTGACTTAGCCATTCACTACTCTATCTATGTGAATGTGACACCCATATCTTCAATGCTACGGGCTCCTCGTTATTGTTGCATTCACATTCACTATATAACTGTATACATGGACATACTGCTGAAATTTCAACAAACGAGATACCCTTCTCTAGAATCACAATCAGAATATGAATATATATAGATATATACTTAGCCAAGTTGAGAATTCAATAAATACTACTGTGCTCAAGTACAACAATAATAG
>JAANSM010003467.1:0-12841 GCA_036850725.1 Orchesella villosa | reverse complement strand
AAAATGGTGGTGTCAAATTGGACAAGTGTCAAGTTTGTATACCAATTTGACATCACGGGAGCATGGTGTCAAGTTTGTATCTCGTCAAAGTGACCTGCCTACAGTCAGTCACTTTGACGAGAAGTCACTCTGACACCATTTGAAAACGATGTCAAATTTGTATACAAAAGTCACGGTTCAATTGAAACAAGTCTGTTTAGTTGCCATTGTATGGAATCAACAGCAGAGAAGGTTTTCTTTTCTATCATACAGAAAGTTTCTGAAAAAAAATTGTTCAGCTGGGAGGGTTTGCTTTTGCTGCTGGTAGTGACAGAGGGAATAATTCGAAAATAGACAGGAAAATATGTTGATTTCTCACGTCTTTTTGAGCTAAATTGAACCATCAGAAAGAGTACGAAACTCCTGTCTTTTTATAGTTTACATATTATATATATGTGTGTGTGTACTATGCATAATGTAAGTGCTTCCGCCCATGTACATAAGTAAAACAGGTTACTTATAATAACTACAAGAGTAGTCATGTATATAAAAGAAATATGGATACGACCTAAGCTCAGCCTTATTTCACTGACTTTTCCATCGCACATCCCTCTTCTCCTGTGTCTGATTATTATTTGAAATTGGTTGTTGTATCTATACTATTTTTATGCTGTACAAAGGAGCTTATCGAAGTCAAGTATTTGAATATCGATGTTACACTTTTCCTCTAAAAAGTATTTTCAACATTTTACTTGAAACAGCTATCGGAACTGCACGCAAGGGAAATACAAATGCATTTCTCGATTGCTGAAGGGGTAAACTGAAAGTTATCATACATTACATATGAGTATATAAGGACCTCCAAGAGTAAAATTCAAACGAATATATTTATCGTATCCAACGAATGGTGGATGGATAGACGCCTGTCTGTATTTCAATTCCAAAATAGCTTTTTATCTCACTATGCTATCTCTGAATTCTTGCTTTGATATACGCGAAGTAACACACTGTGGATGTATATGAAAGTTCTGTTATTCAAATTCATCTTTTCCTTCTACGTTCTACGACGTGTCAAAATCATGTTGCTCACCTTTCAGTAAATATTTGGCTACACACATGACGTATCAAAACTGCTTGAAATGCATTTGAAATTACGAATCTATTCCCTAGATTTTATATCTATATATATGATGCATAGCTAACTCAAAAAAATCATCGAAATTCGAATGTAAAATGCACAAACACAATGAAACTTTCTCCACAGAAAGACGTATGGATATGCATATAGATAGCAAACCAAGATATGCATGAGCAAACCCAATATCCAACTAAGTAGATGCATAGGCTTGACTTTCGGAGATATAAAAATCGAAAAAAAGGATTTTCCTCAAGCTTAAAGCGCAGTTCAAGTAGCTGTATATAGAATTTTTGCATTTGTAATGCCTTTGGCGCTACATACATGTACCTGAAGATCAAACAATGTTCAATATAGTAACTTGTCTTTGTTCAATGTAAGAACACTTGTCACCACGACTTACTTTGATGAGTTCAAATAGATCCTGAATCCTGTTGATCTTATTTGTGAAAACTTTTCCCTTTGCAACTCTACCAAAACATTTTTTCGATCTTTTCAAAGGAGTGAGTGACTACCAAAATAAAACTGTATTCAAAGAAAAAAATCAAATCAAACAAGCCTATATATATGTATGCTTGTGTACACACGCATTATGTAAATGGCAACGACATTCTCTAAAGAGAAAGAGAGCGAATAGCGAGGAACACATAACAAGAACTCAAAAGAGTAAACTGAATGTTTGTAATCATACCTTCATCATCATCATATACCTGTAGGATTTTTTTTGCTCAAGAGCAACTTATCTTGATAAATGTTGTATTTACAAAGGGATCAGAAGGTAACCTTCTGTAAAGCTTTTGTAATCTTCCAGGCTCTTCGTTATTAGAGAACGTTAATTTATCATGCTTTAGAAATTTGTATATTCGCTCAAGCAGAGAAAAACTGAGTGCGCTTCAATGAAGCAGGTTTTTGTTAAAGCCTTTTTACACCTTTCATCCAAGTCACTTAATTATGATCCCTTGAAATTTCTCTATACAAACAACCCAACTCAAGCGCTTGTCAATGCGCCGAATGCGCCTCATTTATAAATTGGAACAATGTAAAATTTTGAAAATAAAATACGCTGAGTCAAAGCATCTCGTATATTAGAGATAGGAACATCAACTTTGTATATATTTCTCCCGTCTCATCCTTACTTTACGATTGCACCAAAATATTCACATGAATAAATTCAAGGATTTTTGCTTTTTGATGTGTAAATATGACTTTCAGTTTATATATATCTAACAAATATATGAGCATGTGTTATATTTATAAGGTACACAATACTACTTAAACTCAAACAAACAATCAACCCCTTCTCTCATCTTACGTAACATGATGTAAGTACTAACCTACACAATAATATATGGTTGTAAAAGGGATTGATCAACTGATGGTAATACCTATAACGGTAGACAAAAAGACCCTTTTCTATGATTGTCTAGTGTCTATACGCAAGACCGGTCGCTGCACTGGCGAAAATTCAATGAATGCGAATTCAATTTGAAAATGTTCAGCCATGAAAAGTAATAAAAAGGTTTTTAGAAATGTTTGCAACATATTTGTTATCCTTTTCTAGTACCTACATAAGTACTAAAGATAAGTACATGATCCAACTGCCAATCTCAAAGCTGCTTATGTGTAGGCAAGGTTGGTGTAATTTTCAAACTTTATAAAATGAAAACAAAAATGTTTTTAGTATGGCAATTCCTAGAAATTAAATTATAACACGCTGGCATTGTTTTTATAGAAATGAAATAGATACTCCATCAAAGCGAAACTACAAACGTATACAGATCATTTCTCTATCGATCGCTACTCCTGTGGTACAGACAGTTACACACCTGGATAACGTTCAAGCCTTGATGTCTGTACCTAATTTTGCTTTCATTTTACTGTTTTTGTAGACGACTTTCCCCATGATGATTATGAAATTGTCCTACATTTTAGAGTGGAATGTATTCTGTGCAAAGAAGGAGAATCCTTCAGTAAAACAAACGAGGCGGACGTTGGCGGTGCCTCTGCCTCTCGACTCAAATTCTGCAAGTTTTTATGCGACTCCTCTTATATTCGAATCCCTCATATGAAATTATACGTAACAACTGAAACCAACTGTGCAAATGCATGGCGCACTAGGCTGGAAAAAACATCCGCTCAAAATGTATACCGTAAGCAGGAAAAGGAAATATTGTAATGAATCTTAGAACCTGAATATTTCATGAAATGAATTTTTTACGTTCCGAACTTTTTTCCCCTTGCTTGCATCTTTTTTGTATACCATTAGTGCTACAAAATTCAACTTTTTCATTTTTAGTGAGCTGTAAAAATTGAAATTTGTATGGTTTGCTGCATCACCTGATATGTACATATGCAGAAAGCGAGCAATCGTTATATTACACATTTATTTACACAGTACTTTACAGTATAGTCATTTATATATGTATATTACATATACACATGCCGATTTAGCCTTTTAAATTGACAAAAGTTAGTTCGGATGAGTAAAACGTCAGAAACGCGCCTCGCCATCCTTGTTCAAAAAACCTTTCGCAGAAGTTTTCTTTCCAAGCTGGAATTTTGTAATCCACATGAAGTAGTTCGCTGTATTTTATGCAACCGCGTATTTGTTGTAGTAGTATATATTATTTCGTGAGATACTATACGTGGTTTACTTATGTGGAATAAAATAGCTTTGATGGGACTACAAGTATCTGTATTTTAATCTGAATATTAGAACTAACGCAAGTGAGCGTGTTGGAAAACCCAGGACTGGTGCCGGGTTGAGCTTTGAGCTACACTAAAATATTGAAAATAGTCAATTAACTTATCACAAATAGGGAAAGTATAAAAGCTGTGTAGTTTGTAGCCCTTATACAATCAACTTACACACTTTTCTAGCTTCGAAGTGAGTAGTTCATACTTATTTATTTGAGTATAATACATAATAAATCACAAAATCAGGAGTTACAATATGCTATTTTTTAGTAATTCCATCAGTAAATATTATATATATACTTACGAGTACGTGCGTCGAGTGTCATTGAGGTCTTACCCAATAATTTTTCGGGAAAAAGCTGATGACTTAACGCATTTGTTTTCGACTCGTGGATTAGATTGGTTGATTCCAATGAAAAATGGGGATTATTTCATGAATCTCACACAAGAGAGGGTGATGATGGTGGTGAAGCAATAGCTTTTTAATAAGTTCTCAATGATTTCCAGTTGCATGTAGGTAATACATAATGTATGCATAAAAGCCCCCAAAATTATGCAATCGTAATAGAAAAGTAACCTCAGGGAAAGCTTAGTATTATGTGAAAGAAGTCCTAAATTTCAAATGTACCATAAATAACTTGGAAAGTATGAGTGGAAAAGGTATTTATTTTGCTATTCAATGATTTTTTAATTGCTTTATTTATATATTATGCTGTTCCAGTACTTGGCTGCTTGAACTATCCCTTAAAATAAAATTCAGATTCTACACCAATATAATAGTGTAAGATACAATATTGCATAAAAGCAAGTTTTAAACCCTCGACAAAGCTCTCTTTGCGTGCCTTTACAGTTGACTGATTTGTTTTGTAAATACTTCACACAAAGAAAGTGAGCCAGCCCAGTCCATAAATATATTTTGATTTTTTGCACTATACGTGCAAACGTACACCCCAAAATAGTAGCTTCATGACATGACTGCCTCCTCACATTACAACATAAATATCCTGGCAAGATCCCTGAATGTGTATGGATGAGAGAAAGTGGTTAAAGAAAACGCATTGCAGTTTTCTTTCTTTTATTCCCTTTCACTTGTCCAAAGACTTGTCAGCACGAATGGCCTATATACATCAACTTGAAGACATGCCCTTCCGACCGACATTCTTTGGAGGGAAGAAAAGATATCCCATTTCTAAATGCAAATATGTGTACATCTGGAAAAAAAACTCGAGAGATACAAAAGGAAACTGCACCAGCAGATATAGCCCGAGAGAAACGTCAGAGTGAGAAAATATATGTAAAGTAAAGAGAGAAAAGTAGGTAAGTATGTAATAGAAGATGCTAAGAAAAGGCGTGCATTTGGCTGATGTTCCTGAAGCACTACACATAAAAACTGTGTCAGATTACAAAGAAAAAATGACTCTCCTCTTCTATGATACACAATGCAAAGAAAAGGAGGGCATATGACAGCAAATCCATATTGTATAGTGGTACCTGGAGAGAAAAGACAACTGGGAACACAGAGAGCGGTGAAGTGCTGCGTAGCTTCATCCAAAAAAAAAATTTGTGACATGCATACGAAAAACAGTTGCGGAGAAAAATTATCTTTACAGTAGCGTAGGGAAAGGTTAGTAGCATTTCATGTGACTACTCGGTCGTACGAGATGTAGAGTGTTAGATGAGGGAGAGAGATATGAGAAACTGAAACCGTTTTGTCAATTTCCACTAAGATTTGAACCGCAAAGACTTCTTATCTTAAATTGATCCATTTTTTTGAGCGATTCCAGGTTGACAGGTGTGCTATTAAAAGCAGTTAGCTCTCGCTATTAAGGGGCCACGGCCGAAAGAGCAACCCGATTGGCGCTGACATGACACTGACTAACATTTATATAAATATACATAATTTAAAGTAAGATATTATAGCTAATGTTTGAGTCAGCTTGGGATACAGTGTTCAAAACTATATATTTTGTGGGCAACTACACATAACATGGATGAAGGAGTATGTCGAAGTTTCCTTTCAACGCATCGTTTCCGCCTCTTTTCTCTCCTAACCGACCACTTCACTAAGCTCATTTTATGTAATAGTTCCCATTCATAACAAAGTACATCCGAAAGTGTATACCACATAATATATGATATGATATAGAAGTTGCCTTTTATATAAACGCATGTCTATTTTTATTGAAGCGATCCCTTTACCGCAACATTTTAAAAGTACATCCGCTGAATATATTTTTGGCAAATGAGTCTCTATTATTGAGTGACATTCTACAATTCACAATCGTTACAGCTTACAACATTCCTGGAATTGTAGTCAAGCACGACTGCCACTCTTTACCATTAAAGTACGCTTGGTAGAAAAAGGCACGAGTAATAATGTGCATTTGGGATGACATGCTGGTCTACCTAAAATATAAAAAGAATTTGTAAGAGAAACGGACTGAGAAATACCATGATCGCTTTGTCATGTCGTAGTCTCGTAAAGTGAGTGGGAAGGACTTAAA
Source organism: Orchesella villosa (assembly GCA_036850725.1). Lineage (NCBI taxonomy): Eukaryota > Metazoa > Arthropoda > Collembola > Entomobryomorpha > Orchesellidae > Orchesella > Orchesella villosa. The sequence goes on along the minus strand of JAANSM010003467.1, from coordinate 6,526 downwards.
ACGTCTGAAAAAAAGTTAGACGGAGTAACCAGATATTTTTGTAGTTTCTTTCTGTATTCATAGCACTTATCGCGTGTGAACGTAGGCATATTGTTTTTCTATACGAAAAAGTCTTTTAATTTAGTTAGAGTTAAAGGCATCATATTTAGCGTGTAAAAGGATCATGATACGGAAGATGGAAAGGGATGGACCGTTCTTACGTTTGATGGTGTTAGATAACATAGGGAAGCGACACGAGGCAAGAAAAGTACGTAAAACGGAACTTGCTATTATGACTACATAATAACTTTGCGAAAAGTCTACCTCTCAGCAACGGAAATCGAATACTTCCTTCTGAAACTGAAAGAAGCGCCATGAAATATTATGGTGGAGCTGACATAAGTTCCGCAAATGGTTTACGTATATTATAAATGTGTGTATATATATACATACGAGTACGTACTACTGTACTTCAACAGTCTTTTATCAAAATGATTACAACATTCAGCGAAGTATGTTTATTTAATCTGCTCATCAACTGATTATTGCATAACCTTTAACTTAAAGTTATGCAATACAAATAATGCAGTACAATCTATAACACATTTACTCGTGCCAGGAGCAGGATACTTTTGATACGGTTATACTTATTGATTTTGTATTAGACACAGATTGACGAAAAACTCTTGAATAACCTTTACATATCAGCCTAAAGGATTTTTATCTTTATTTTATGCTGACGTCAAAAAGTTGACTTGATGAATACAGGGCTTTGAAGTACTCATAAAATTGTCAACTTTGTCCTTTCAAAGTAAGTACTTGAGGTTACGTAATTTAATATCTTAAATATTTCTCAGCGTTTGGTTCTATAGTTTTGCCATGTTCAGAGTTTCTCAAGACAATTGAGTGAGTATATATATATATATATATGGAATAGGATTGTAATACAAATAACTTTTCCTCAAACTCTTCTAAATACGATTATAGCGTCTCCGCTATTATTCTGTTCAAAGTTGTTGAATGTTCTACTTACTGACAACAATTCTAAAAGTTTAAAAAAGATCGATCTTCCTCAAAAAATCAAGAAGCATGTATTATACACAACGAGAGGATGAGAGAGAAAGACAGGGGAGAAAGAAGCGGTAGTGCAAGTACAAATGTAAACTTGACTTTTATTCGCTTCAGGTTACAAAAAGAGTTTTATGGGTTTTGCAGCAACTATTATTCCGTTATTATAAACCTGAGTAACATTCTTATCTAAGATTTCCAACAGGAAAAGCTCACATACAATATTCATTGCCCTTAGAAAAGTCGAATTGAATGGAATGCTGTGTAGCTCATAACATGATGACACACGTTATACTACTGTACCACCAGCAGCTGGAGCAGTGTATTTTCAAACAGTTGGAGTCTGAAAAGCCATGAAAATCTGTAGTGTCATGAAAGTTTACAGCTCCAATGAGCTTTTCCATTTACTGATCCCTCACAGCTAATGCCATGATATGGGATACCACGCGATACCGTATATAGCTCCCTTTGTACAGCTCATATGGCTCACATAGATGTATCTTTTCTATATAGTGAAACACACCATTCATATCTCGATCTTACAATATACATACACACTTAGACTAGGAATCATTTCATTCTAGTGACAAGGGTGTATTACACAAAGAGTTTGAACTAAAAAGGAACAGACAGATGGAAGGCGTAAATTTAAACGTTCATTTCCAGAAAAAATACTTAGGTACATATATATATACATCAATCCATATGTAATAAAACGCTGCCCGTGTCTCTCTGTAACTCAGTAATTCTTTAACGAAAACAATCTGTCAACTGAATGATATGGGTAATTCAACTATATACGAACCCCTCAAAAAGATGTTTGGATACAGATGAGAGAAATCGGAGAAACATGAGGGAAAGGGAGCGTCATAAAGTGTGCGAAAATTTCAGAGAAACTGTACTCGGCAAGACGCACTACGACTACGCTTCTTGTTTTTTATTTTTTACGCATACGCGTCAAGAAAGGGGTATATATATCTATATCTACAAGTTCGTCGTAGGTATACGACTAACTGGGTTAAAAAGAAAAGTTTACGCCGTTTTCCGGTCTTGCTATTTTCCGAATTCGTATTTCGCAATGTCTTAAATTGGATAAAGTTTAACAGAGAAACTCGAACTCGACAGAGATCACATATCACTATTTAATGCATACTTATACTTTCCCCCAAGGCAGCAGGATTACATTGTGTACTACCCTGTTTGTTGGAAAGTGAAAAAGAATTTTTAACTTTTGAGTTCAGCTCTCACCAATGCTTCGTGGCAATATGTGTATTTGCATTGCATTTCATTTGCTAACGTATAAAAATACTATATTCAAAGGAAATGAGCGCTGAGTATAGTTCGTCCGTTGATATTGACCAGCGGACAGCAGCAGCATCATTTACTGGTAAGGCTGTTTATGTTCTGCAGTAATCTATTCGGTAACCATATAGTATATAGTCATATAATATATATAATATAATACACTTGAAATTTGACAAAAATATAAACACGAACCTACGACATAAAGCAATATCTATCAAAGTATCGTTAGTTTTTATCAGTTTTTATCAACCCCGACGCCTTCTTATTCGCTACTTCTAAAAGCTTCCCTACTGAACTTTAATGTAGTAATATTATTCCTCAAATGGCAGATTTCCAAGATGTTTTACTAAAGTGCCTAAGGTCATACTCAAAGAAGCCTATTTTGAAAACCTCTGCTCTCCCTGTTTGCATCAGATCAATGTATCTGGGCTTGCTAAACTGGAGCTGGAGGCAAACTCTTTACGATGTATCGTTGCTGTAGCGAAAGCGTTGTTGTAAAAAGTCTACTTAACCCTCGCTGTCTTTCTCCTACTGCCTACTTCTTTGACTTGACGATTCGTTTATGTTTACGTGCTTTACATGCATCTGATACAGTTGATAGAAAGACGTATACATTAACTTACACCACGCCACACATGTGACCTTTTGTAGCATCTCAAAACTCAACCGATGCAAAATGTTAATCTGCTGTACTTTCATTTTGAGATCTTGTAAGTTGCCCTATGCACCTGCGGCGATTATGAAATTTGTGGTTGCAAAAGATGAAAGAGAATTTCCTAACATGGTATGGTTGTTGGTTGTGGTGGTGTGGTGTCCATGAAATTCACCGAAAAATTCTATACAGTATTGAGCATGGATTGAGTACCAAACGCGTTGAAGCCTGTGATACAAAAGTTCGTGCTTGGCAAAGGCAATACAGTAAATTTTAAGTGAATTCTGGGAAATACGAAACATTTTTATTATGCCAAAACTGCATATTATAGCATATAGTCAGCAATGTCAGCATAAATACATATTTGAAAGAATGTTTGAAGCTGGAGAAAGTTTCGTTTAGCATATTATTAAGTGTGTCACTTCAGGCAAAATATCTGCTCTTCAACTTTGTCTTGAAGAAAGTGAGATCCAAATTTGCTCACGGAAGTATATCAGAAATCTTGAATATTAGAATCTTTATAGACATGGTCAAATCAAATAGCCTATAGATATTATAGAGATTGTAGATAAGATCTTTTGCTTACATCCTCCTTCGATCCCTTAAGTCAGGGACTTGGACGATTAGAAAAATTTTACTAAAGCATAATATTGTATATGTATTGCAGTAAACTATATGATTACAGTTTGTAAAATCATTTTGAAGCTTCTGCTTTTTGGAACGTGTATTCTTTTATTGCAAACGTAAAATAAGAAAAATTAATGAGATGCGCTTGCATATTATATATTAGGTGTGAAGTGAAGCATTACTTTTTTCAGCCACACAGTTTGATCATTTTTATGAAGCAAAGTTTACACCCCTAGTTAAAATGCGGTAACGTAGCCGTACATATCGGTCTTTCTCCTTGGTATATTATTACGCATAAAACGCAGCCGAACCAAACAACATAACCCATTCCAGGAAAATTGAAGAAATAATAAGAATACAGTGCCAAATTTTATACGTCATAGCTTAAGATGTTTTACTCTATATGCGGACAAGTAATATGATCTTTTATACGAAAAGCCATAAGAGACTTAAGTAATATATATATATATATATATATATATATATATATATGTCCTCCTCCGAGTTGGATTTTGCAAAATGTATTTACGCCACCCACAGACTTATATTTCATATTACAAGAGAGTATACCTATACAACAAAACTATTGAAAACGAGCTTATGGAGTCAGGAGATAGCTTTTTACAACGTTTCATATGTTATAAATCCGAAGGATAAAAAAGGATGGACTTGCGACTTGTATACTCGGACTTACGTGATTTTGGCAACTATTCTATACACACAGGTCTACAAAAAGAAGCCTCTCTTACTTTCCAAATTCTAAACCCGCTACTGGTTCCGTTTTTGTGTGTGAAAACGACATGAGTGAAACCGCTTTCATATGTAAATCTCGCTTTCGGCTCTCGTTTGATGCTTCGATAATCATAAAATTTGAAATTGGTTGCAATAAAACTGTGTATTATGACTAAAAGTGTGAGTATGCGATGGCGATGACGGTGGTTGAAAGAGACTAGCATTAATGCGGTCTGCTATAGCGTAAAAACATAGAAAAGTGGCTATACACACTCTTCTCATTTCACTTTCTCTTTCCTACTCCTCTGAGACTTCTGTAAAGAAAGGGCGAAAAAAGAAAAGAGATGCGATATATTTTTTGTAACTGCTCAGTTAGTCCAGTCATGGAAAAACTGTAAAAGAGCCAAATTGTAGCATAAGGCTAAGCAGAATTGGTAGGCTACAAATACAAAAGAAGTTATTGTAGTTAGTAAAGAGGGTCATTTCATTGGATATTAACGTGTTTCTACGGGACATTTTGAAACTTTCCTCTTAGCAAGTTTCTTTTCCCATTCTTTACGCACATAGCTCTATTTTTATTTTCAACTCTTAGACGAGCGACCGATTCAGTGTTTTGAATGGACGATATTGCTATTACTCTCATAAATGGTTTGATAATGGTACTTTTCACTTAATGTGCCATGATATATCTTATCCATTTTGGACAGGTAATGCAAGCCTATTATAATATAAATGATGATGTGAAACAGGAAGACTGTTTTATGTTGAAACTACACATTTATACCCGATAAGAAAGTACGCATTTCACAGCCTAACAGGTTTAACAACAACGAACACTCTCGGCAACATCTTGATCGGCTTTCGACATCCTCTATTCACCATTCGTTCCTGCGTATTTGTTTAACATTTTCAGTACACTTCTTGTTTACGACATCTTGGAAAAGCTAAAATGTTTAAAAACGTTAAGCAATCCTATTTAGGATTCCTTCGCTCCCTCTCCATTGGTGTCTCAACTCGGAGATTTATTCCGCCTAATTCGATGACAATAATTGAAGGAGAAATGTAATTGAATGAAATCCACTTCACCTCACCAAGTCCAATGAACCTCGAAATTTACTCAAGATAAAATAGGCAACCAACCTATATAGCCGCTTCTCCTTCAAATATATATATAAAGCCTCTCTCATCATAATAAGGCAAAAACCTGGCTCCATGAAAGCAGCACAATGCGCTTGCTATTCTAGGAGTTGAAACGAGCCCTTGTTTTTTTCCTGAGCTACCCAGGGCAAACCGTTCCTGAGAAAAACATTCTTTCTCGCTAGCTTGAAAATTGCAGTGTGTGAGGCTCATTGTAAATGCTACGACCGTACAAGTTACTTTCGCCGTGAAGGGTTGCATTAGTCCTAATGATCAGACATTGACAAAGATGTTTTGTCTAGAGAGAAATGAGAAGACGTGCAACAAATTATTACCTAGTCTAAAAACTAGATAGAATTGAGGAACACTCTCATATTACAGTGCCTACCTTGTAGAACAACAAACCTATGGTGCTTTTACTTTACTCATATTGTGTACTTTGTGTTCTCTTATAATCAAAAGGGTTCAGGTCCATGTATATGTATTAGATATATATACCACGTATACCACTATGTATACACTCTACGTGAAATAAGAATGAGTGTGAAAAGCAAGTTTGCAGAATCACAAAATAAGTGTTACACACTTTTTCTACGAAACATTTTCTCCTTTGTTAAGTCACATCACGGTAAAGGAATGCTGTATCTCACGTCATACTTAGATAAACGTGGTTCAACCATGCAATATAGAACTATATACTTGGTTTTTTAGGGCATGAGTGTTTTTAATAAAGCAGTTTTTACTCGGACAGCACGTGTATGCGTACATTTAACGAAACATGTTTTATGCACCAGAACATTAGACGCCAAAAATTTCACTTTGTCAGGCACCACCAGAATATTATTCTTCAAAGAAAAGGCATATTTACACAAGTTTAAAATGAACTAGTAGCAGCTGTTTAAGTTTAGTTAGTTAGTTAGTTAGTCTTTATTCTTAATTGATTGGCCATGGCCCTTACAATCATTTATTATAATTGTTATTACATAAGGTTTTAATTATTCAAGTATAATTGATCGAGTTTTCAGC
>JAANSM010003466.1:0-12847 GCA_036850725.1 Orchesella villosa | reverse complement strand
TTATTACGCTATAACACAAGTTAGTCACTTTCTTCGTGTTGTTTTGCAAAAATGGGGGATTGTAAGGATAAGAGAAGAGATTCCAATGAATGATCCCATAGGATGATAGGACCTCTACTACTGCTGCTCATATTTATATAAAATATTCCCATCACTATCACCCATTTTTATTTCCATTCCATCTGGCAAGCCCATAAATTTGTGCTAAGTGGCTAGCATCAAATGAAACCAAGGTTTGCTCGGACAATTATGGGATTCGGCATTCCTCACCCAGCTAATGGGGCAAAATAACAAGGCAGCGATAATAAAATTATGCTCACCTTTCCCAATTGAGACGTTATGTTTCCAAGGTCAATCTATATCAGCTTCTCAAAATCCGAAAAATTCAAAGCTCAAAGCTCAGCTTTCTCATCTCTCATCTCGCTCATCCATATCAGACCCAAAATATATTAATGATTTTTCGAGCTTTCCTAAAGCAAATTGAGCTGACAAGTTTGTCTTTCGAGTGCATTAAAAATATTGTATCTTGAAGATAAAGTTGAAAGTATCTCCTCCTCACTCAATGTACGTGTTTCTTTTTTGAAAAGCGGATGAAAGAAGTGGAGTGAAGCTGTTGGGTTTGTTGAGTTTGTTCACATGGCGGTGAGGAAGACACAAGAGAAGAGAGGAAAAAATCTTGTATTTTGGCTCAAGTGTTTCACATTTGCATTCAAGAAGCAATTATTATCTGTCAAAGAGCAAGTTTTACAAAGTTGGAGAGCTTTTTCTCTAAAGCTAAAATATATCTTGAGTCTTTTGTAGAGCTTGTCTCTTGTCTTCTTGTGTCTCCTCTGGTTGCGTTGTTGTGAAAGCTTAAAAGCGGAAGAGAGGAGGAGAGGAGGAAGAGCGAACAAGGGTTGCAGGTGTAGTTTGTCACATTTTCCCATCCTAATAACTTGTTTCCTGTCATGAGAGTGTTTTAGCAGTTAGCAGCGCAGCGGCAGGGAGACGGAGACGACTGCATTCAACATTTGCATTTTACATATTTTCTCTTATCAAAATTGTCATGTAAAATTGCTCGTTTCACACACTCGCCTCATCTCACGATTACAAGGGGTTATGGCTGGAAACAAACAAAAGTGGCTGAAAATGTGGGCACACCACGTACCATGTCATAACCATAACACATGCACATTAAGCACATATATTAGATGTATTATGTAACTTTAATAGCATGTATACCATATCTATATCTAAACTAAGATCTTAAGCTCAAAGCTCGAATCTCAATGCGGCCAACATCAAAGTCATTGGACCTGAAATTGTGCATGGCAATGATTTATTCGCCGAGGGAGACACCATGCGTCACAAAGAATCTCTCTTGGCAATTTGGCAAAAGCGGAGCGAACACATTAGAGCATAAGATAACATAATATATAACATCTAACCTCATCTCATCATGATGGCATCCAATATATGCCCTGATGTTAAATACCCCCTCTTTTCTCCTCTCTCTCAAATTCTCGAGCTCTCTATCACCGTTTACCGGTGAGAAATAATAATATAATGAAAAGCTCAAATGTTATTCCTCCTCTCATCTTCTTCCTCAGCTCATATTCTTCATCATCCGACAAAATGATGGTCAATCTCTCTTTCTCCAACATCTTTTTGGACTCTTGTCAAAAAACTATCTATATTCTGTATCAAATCATCCCAAAACCCGACCGAGCAGCCGGCTATCATACCAAAATATTTAATATATGCTCTCGTTTCTTCTCCTCTGCACCATTAAAATTCATTGCTTCAACGTTTTTCTTTCTCAGTTATGTAAAATTCATTTTTATTGTTAACAATTAACTGGGTCAACAACAGTAAAAGCATATAAATTATTGTTATTATTAGTATTTCGTTTCTTAATTTTAGAAGTTGCCGACGCTCTTGTCTTCTGTACAATGCAAAAAATATGGAAATGATAATATCAAACAAAAAGCAGCATTTTTTGTGAATTTCATCAATAGGGCAGTTGATTTTACGCCAAGTCTGGGCTGGGCGGTGGAGGATAAGGGGGATAAGACCTTATCGTGCTATGAGGACTGGACGTATGGGGACTAGGGGGTGGTGCAAACGCATAAATATCCGAGTTATCACAAACATCCGTGGAGCAAGGCGTGGGCGGCGGAGCAGGCTCCACAGATTTGTAGTACATGGCGTAATTCCCGTGACAGCAGAAGCTACGAACTTCTGTGGCAGGGGAAGGATGCGGGACGAGAAGCTCACAATAAGGCGAAGAGCCAATGGAGGAAGAGCCATTACTCGCAAACTGATGGAGGGTATCCGCAGTGTTAACCGTCGTCATAGTTGTCCCCGGTGCATTGAGTGGATCTGTGCACTCCTCCGAAAAGGGGGTGTGATTCTGTCTGGTTCTCACACAATACCACGTCACAGCTCCAAGGATTACCCCCAAAATGATTAGAATAGGCATGAGGACAGTGGTGAGAGGGGAGGTATGAGCTGAGTATCCTTTCTCATCATAACTATTAATCCCATTTTTATCGGCTTTTTGTTGACAGGCTAGCTCACTTTCATCATAGCCTGAGCCAGGGCAGTCCGGTTTTCCATCGCACACCTCCTGTTTCCTCAGACAAGTTGGTTTAAAGCAGCCACCCTCACAAGGACAGCGAAAATCGCACTCCTCCTGACAATCTATTTCATCACTTCCGTCCGCACACTCCGCCTTCCCGTTGCACTTGTGTTGGTGGGGAATGCACCCGATTTTCCCACGTGAGCATGCAAACTCGTGCGGACCACAAGGAAGACGGAAACCGCAAGTGCGACGATCTTCCATTGATATCACGTAAACCCTCGAAGCAGGAACACTCGTTATCCACACAGATATGGGAACACCGATTGTCACAGTTTGAATATGGCTAAAGAAAAGATGAAAGAGATAAACCATTCAAAATGAATTTTTAAACTACATAATAAAACAAATGCACTAATGCATATTTCTTTCCTTTTCATTTTCATCATGCATAATAGCATAATACGAGTTCTTTATTGAAACTTACAGAATTATGATTGTCAGCAATGATGTTGGAGTCATTAATGAAAACAATGTAGTTTGCCCTCTCCATTCTCGGCAAGGCAGTCTTACGTTCATCTCCTGTGTATTTGTTCACTCGCTCCACACCTCCACGATCCTCTATCCAATATACGAACCTTCAAATAATAAACAACACCATTTTTTAACGATTTTGTTTGAGTGTGCATGGTGCGGGTGCGTATTGTATGGTTATACATGCGTGTGCGATGCGATTTCAACTTGTTGTTTCTTTTACCTTCCCATAACAGAAATGCTACTCGGTTGATCTAGTCCTCCAATCAAAACTTTTCGGTTTCTTCCATCCAAGTCACTCATTTCGATCCTCCTACTGCCTCCATCACTCCAATAGAGGAAGCCTTCAATAAAATCTACTGCGAGTCCTGCAATGGAATGTCCTCCCTGCACAATGATTTGCCTATGCATCCCATCCACCTTGACTCTCTCGATTCGTCCTCCTTCGTTTGTAAAGTAAAGATATGATGTGTAGGGATGGAGCGCCAGTAATCTCGGTCTAGTGTCTCCACCCCCATCATCATTATCATCCCCTCCAACATTGCCACTACCGCTAAGAATACTCCCCAAATTCTTGCCTGAGGGATCAGTGACATTGATTGAGTTGTAGTTTTCACAAGTCCAGAACAACGTCTGGCGCACTGGGTCAAATAACAAATCGTATGCTTTGAATACTTCATCCAGATAGTGGAACAAGGATTGGGCTCCTTCCCCGTGCTCTCCGGCCTTGCGAATCTCCTGTGTCTTGGCATCAATCCAGTATATATTTCGCAAGTGACCATCCCAAGCTATTGCTGAGATACCCCTCTGCTTTTGAGATTGTCCTCCCATCACAACAGCATCTCGACAATCCGGTGTGTCCAATATTAGTCGAGAAATTGTTGCTCCACTGGAAAACAGTAGGTATTCGCGTGGTGGTTGGCAACTGGTTCCGTCAGGAGAAAGTGTGTAGTGTGTTGGGCACCCGCACTGCGCCACGGTTCCACTTGCTCTTTCTTTTCCTCCACTTCCACTGTTACCACCGCCACCACCAGCACCTCCAGATGGAACGGAGAAGCAGAGGTGAGAGCAGTTGGAGACGGCACAAGGATTCCAGCCCACCTGCTTCAGCTTGTGGTATATGGCCATGTCAATGATGTTTAAGGCATCCGCTAACTTTTGGGGTTTCTCGGTGGTCCCCTCAAACACGTTCACACTTTGTTTATGGGCTCGTTGTATTGTTTGAGAGCTCATATCACTCCAGTAAATATATTCCTGATACTGAGCCAAACTGAATGGTTTAAAGCCATTCCTTGCTGGCTGAATTATCTGCCTCGTTCTGAGCGGATCATCTAGAGAACAGCGCTCAATAATCATTTGGTCAATGTCGGTCCAGTAAAGGAAGCTCTCTTCCAAATCAATAGTGAGCCCGTTAGCTCTGCCCACCCTTCCAACGAACAGCTGCCTCTTCCCTCCATCCAACGCTGCTTTTTCAATACTAGGGTTCTGAGTACGCCAAAGCGCATAGTACATCCAGCCCTTTGCAGGATGCAACACAATGCTTTTGGGTGAGTCCACCTCCGTCCACAAAACTGTTCTCCGATGTTCTCCATTCAGCTTAGCCACTTCAATCCGATTCCTTTCCAAATCTGTCCAATAAATGTTACGACTCAGCCAGTCAACTGCTATTCCTTCTGGATGGGCCACCCCAAACTCAATCACTTTCTCTGTCTCAGAGCCGTTCATAAATGCTCTGAAAATAGCTTTGATTTTCGTATCACTCCAGTAGATCCTGCTTTCCACTGTGTCAAAGTCAAGGGCACTTGCCGCCTTCACCTTTGACACTGGAATCACGTCATCGATGCTTCCTGCTGCGCTATCACCACCACCACTCCTGCTTGCTGCTGTTCTATTTAAGCTGATTCTATGCAAGTCCCCATCCCTGGAGAAGACAAGGAACGCGTCTGGAATGGAGCAGGATTTTCCATCAGAGCTGAGTTCATAGCCAGATGAGCAAGCACAAATATACTGTTCCTTCGCATCTGGCCCCGGCTTGTAAAAGCAAAGATGTTTACACCCTCCATTGGAGCCTTTACATGGATTACTCACGTTCCACATTCTACCTTCCTCTACATTTACTCCCTTGATTCCCATAGGGTCAGTAAACGGTTCCTTGATAGTCTTGCGATTCTGACCAGTCCGTTTATCTGCACGCTCCAGGCTCCTCCTTTGCCAATCTGTCCAGTAGATGTGCTCTCCCAGCAAAGCTATTCCAAATATATGAGGTAAATCATCTTGGAGAACGGTTCTCCGTCCACTCCCATCATATCCGCATACCTCAATTCTGTCTGCTTTTGCATCACTCCAGTAAATCTTTTCTAGTTGGAGATCCAGCGCTATCCCATTTGGCCAGTAGATGTCTTCATTTACAACCTGTGCCCGCTCTGAGCCATCCAAGAGTACTTCTTTCAATTTTGGCCTTCTTTCCCCAGTCGCTCCAGAAGAGGAAGCCTTTCGCAGGGTCGACGCTAATCGCACGTGGTTCTTGAAGTCCTCGGCTGACCAGGATCTTCCGGAAAGTTCCGTCCAATCTACTAACTTCAATTCTGTCAGTACCTGCATCAGTCCAGTACAGATTTTGGGCTACCCAGTCAACCACCAGTCCATCTGGATGGATTATCTCGTCCTTGATCACGATTTGTTGGGACGAGCCGTCTAACTTTGCCTTCTTAATGCGAGTCGCCTCATCATCAGTCCAGAAAAGGTAGCCTGATTCCACGTGATAGTCTACAGCGAGCACATGCTTAATCCCAGAAAGTGGGATTGTGACATCGGTAAAGTCCTCGGTGTCGAGGGAGATGCGACGGATATCTGAACCACGCGCCACGATTAGAAAGTTAGTGATTTGGGGCGAGCACTGGCTTGTGCTGTTTGGGAGTAGTTTGATCCCGATTGGACAAGCGCATTTGTAGTAAGGCGGAGAGGAGTGGAGAAGGCACAAGTGAGAGCAACCTAGAGGAAAGGCAGGGGTTCCTTGAGCCCCACACTGGGTTAGGGTGAGTTTGCTCGGAGAAGACTGACAAGTCCATGGGTGTCAAGGCCTGCTTGGTAGTAAGCGTCTTCCAGTTCACCCCGTCTGAGCGCATCACATGTAAAGAACTGGAGGATAGAAAACAAAATTCAATATTATTTAGTTATAATTATTAAACCATAACATGTACACATTTAAAGTAGGCAGGAGGTAATTAAAAACTTTGATTTTTGTATACTTGGTTCTCATATCCGACCAAACGAGGAAGCCCGAGCTGTAGACAAGAGCGAAAGGATGAAGTGGTGCTCCCTTGTTTATTATCATCTTGCCACCTCCTTCAAAGTCTACCCTGCCAATATAATGGAGCTTGGCGTCTGCCCAGAACAAATATTTCGTTGAAGAGGTCCAGAGCGATTCCATTCGGCCAAAAGACGTCTTCATCAACAATTACTTTTCTCAGTGTGCCGTCCATCGATGCCCGCTCTATTTTGGCATGCTCGCCCCAGTCGCTCCAAAACAAATAACTAGATCGAGAAAACACATATTTTATGGTAAGCTTGTAAGAATATTGAAAAATAAATCGATTTAATAGTTTGTAGAAGTGACAACTGGCCACTTCCTAGTTTCAACTTTACCCAAGATTAGGAGCAAGTGCTAAAGCTCTAGGTTGATCAATATCATCCCATATAAGAACCTTTCTATTGAAAGGTGGATAAATTGACACAACTTCAACTCTGTTTGTCTCCGAATCTGTCCAGTACAGGTTACCCGTCACGTAGTCGCACACCAGGTCCTCAGGTGCTAGCACTGTTTCTGATACGATTGTCGTCTGCAACACAAAAAAACAGTCATTGTTAGTCATTCTTAAAATTCTCATTTTAATTTAATTGTAACTGTAATATAACAAGCCAGAAATCCTACAAAAAAATAAATGATCTGCTGATCTCACTTTTGAATTGCTAAACGGAAGGGCAGGGCTAGCACTTTGCGTTGCCGTCTGATTGAAAGAGCTGCACTGAATCTTCTCACTCTCCATGTCGGACCAGCACACGACGCCTAACCTGTAAAGAATGTCGAGGGCGGTCGCTTCCGTCAAGTCGTTGACCACAACTGAGGTGTTTCCCCGGATGTTGGCACCACCTCCCCGGTAATAAAAGTCGATTATACGGATATCCCTCCTATTTGCAAATATCAGTCTTGGAGGGGATGATGAAAAAGACGACGATGATGATTGTTGATTGGACGGATGATTGGAACCTTTCTCTGTAATATTACAAATCATTAATTATTGAAACAAATGGTCTTAAGTTACAGATTCGGGCTCCCAATTTTGGTAAGAATGAAGAAAGTTATTTGGTGCATTTTTGATTTTCTTACGCGTTGTGAAAGGCACTTGAAACATGAGAATGAGGAAAAGGACTAGAAAGACGTTGTGGAGACTGGTTGTGAGTGTATCACGAGCAGGAACGGGAGTCCTCCACCTCCAGGGCCATCTTCTTTTCCTCCATTTAAAAATGGGAAAGGTAACCACCGGTTGATTTTTCCTCCTCATTTCGTTAGAACAAGAAGAATGAAAGGAATCGTTCATGCTGCCCCTCAGTGCTGGTGTACTCCCATTATCACCTTCCTCTTGTGACTGGGATAACCCTACACACTCACCGCAATAATAGTGACCTTCTCCTCGCCACATCATATTCACGTATCAAATTTTACTGAAACATGTTTGCTGCGCCTCACCAGTCATCAGTAGTCACCACTGACCACCCTTTCCTCTATCAATTCAATAATTTTCGTAACTTTTAATTTTCCTTCCCCAGTAGACAGTAGAAAAATTGAAAATTGACAATTTCTTGCTTCTGAAGAGTCCACAAATGACAAAGACTTCACTTATCTTGTCACATGATACGTTATAGTGACAAGGAATTCGAACTCTAGTCATCAAACTTCATTTGAACACACATGTGACAGGTTTGGCGTCTTCCTGAGGCTGACGTGCAGTGACGCTCGCACAATAAAAGGCACTTTGATTTCGGATTGAAGTAATTTAGATTATCATGTGCTAATTGGTTTGGAAAGGTAGAAAATTGGTAAATATTTTGGTACCTGATGATATGAATTTGCATTATTTGATATGTTGTATATGATTTGAAAGGGAGAGAAGAGAGAAGAGGAATCGGCAGCAATAGGGAACTAGGATCAAACCAATGCCGCTCTCAACCAGCGTTGTATTCTGCCGACCAAAACAAAAAAATGAGATGCGGCTTAACATTGGCGAGTATGGGAGAAAGGACCTAGCTGAGCCGAATCACTACTCCCTTTTCTTACTTCAGTTCACCCACGTGTGTGTTTTTCCCTTCTTCTCATTTTTCTATTCCATTCTTTTCTCCTTTAAAAAGTATCTCGTCCTCCAGTCAAATAGCAGCAGCAAAAAAGTATACCTGTCACCTGTATACCAGTACACAATAATATGCAATGCAATGTATTATGTATACCTCTCCATGTATAAGGATATCGGATGGGATCAAATGTATATGCAGCTTATCCAATGTCATTGAGTATTTTTTCTTACCACATCATTCGAAACCGTTTTATTTTTCAGGAGAATCAGCACTTCAAAACAAAAGTGAACAATAAAAATATCAGACTTGATAATAAACCAACAACCAAATGGAAATGTGTTTAGTGTTGCCTTTTTAATTACAAAATATTGTGAACTATTTAGTTATCATCAGCTGATAAGCATGTAATCAAAACATTCCACCTTGCTTCTTTTTACAATTGAGTTTTATCTTAACCCCTCACATTTTACGACATAGAAGAGGGAATCAATTTGCATCTTGAAGGATGACTGACGCCGGCTTTTTTCGCGTAAGAAACTTTTAACTTCACTCATAATTTATTTAAATCATAAACGAAATTCGCATTTAAAATTATAACCGGTAATAACATTTTTTGAAAATTTGATAATACAGGGCACCTCTGCCGAGCAAGATAACCGCTTTAGCGACAAGGAAAAGAAGCTTCTGAAACAAATGAAGTTTGGCGAGAATGTGACAAAAAAGGTGGACATGTCAAAAGTCAAATTAGAGGTGATGCGCCCATGGATAAGCAAGCGGATAGAGGATATCTTGGGTATGGAAGATGACGTTATTGAGGAGTTTGTGGTGAATCAACTGGAAGCGAACCAGTATCCGGATGGCCGACGCATTCAAATTAATTTGACGGGGTTTCTTAATGGGAAGAATGCTCGGATTTTTACAATGGAGATGTGGGACATGCTCTTATCAGCGCAGGAGGAGACGACGGGCATTCCCAAGTCCCTTATTGAGAGTAAGCAGGAGGAGATCAAGAAACGACACGTGAGTTGCATTTTTATTTTAATTTACTTTATGGAAATTGATTTAGTTTAGTTATGTACATTTAAATAATTAGCAAGTAGCGCCTTCTATTGGATGAATTATGTTCTTAATCTGTCATCTAATTAATTAAATAAACTAAAAAATTGGGACACCGTGATGATCACGCCGATAGAGAGCGCTGTAAGCAAAAATTGCATTGAAATGAAATCACGCAGGAGGAACAGGAGAAGCTGAACGAAACTCTCAAAAAGACAGTGAGTCGTTTCAGCGATAAGCTCAAGGATTCACCACATCAGGATAAGGACAAGCAGGCGCCGCCATCTTCATCCTCATCTGGAGGCACTTCATCTGCAATTAAACGAGAAAATAGCTCAGGCGATAGCAGGTAACATAGAAAACTTCACTCATTATTAGATTGGATTAGTTGTAGCTTTCCAGTAGTCTGGTGATAAACATCAGGATCAATTAACGAACCTACTTTGGCTACTTTCTACTTTGTTGGTTTTCAGAGAAGTAGAGTCATTCAGAAGGAAGGAGGATGGGAATCGCCGGCAGTATCGAAGAAGATCCCCATCCCGATCTAGAAGTAGGAGCAGGAGCCGTGAGAGGAGACGAGGAGGGGATCGAGGTGGTGGTGGTGACCGTGATCGCGATAGAGACAGGCGGGGTGGTGGAGGAGGTGACAACCGAAGAAGATCCCGCTCACCCATTCAGATTCGTCGAGAGAGAAACTCTCCACCTGCGAGGGACTCCAGAAGACGGGATGATCAGCATCAACGCTCAAGTGCCACCTCCAGCTCTGGTGGAGCTAACAGAAGATACTCAGATCATCACGAAAGAGATAGAGACAGGCCTTCGTCAACCGTTGCTGCTAGACGCAGATCTCGAACTCCCCCACCCCAAAATAACGGAGCTGGAAAGCGGACTAGCAATAGACACTCGCCTTCTCCACCAGCTCCATCAACACCACCACCAAAAGAAAAGAATAATGTGGAGGATGATACAAAGAAAATGGATGTGGCGGACAAGAAAAGGAGATCCACATCATCAGAACCAGAACGGGAGCCAGAAAAAGAGGATGACTCTTCTGGAGGTGGAAAAAAGTCGAAAAAGGAGAAAAAGGTTTGTCCGTGTTTGGTATTCCACGTACATATTTGTATTATTTGATTATCAGGCATTCTCTTTTGGTGAAGGAAAAGCTTTTGTATCAATTTGTAGAACAAGAAAGAGAAGAAAAAGCACAAGAAGCACCACAAGAAATCCAAAAAATCGAAGTCTGTGGAGGAAGATGATCCTCAAGACGAGAATGAGGATGATGATGCAAGCAGTGGAGGTGGAGACAGTGACGAGGAGGAGGATGGTGGTGGGAAGGGGCAATTAGCTAGCTCATTTCTGAAATATGTTGATGGAGGCTCAGGAGCTGGAAAAGTTGGCGGTGAGGATTTAGAAAAGAAGTTGAGGGAAAAGGCATTGGAAAGTCTTAAAAAAGCAACAGGAAGTGGCCACCGATGATTTTATTAATATGCGTTGGTTATTTGTGTTCTTATCATATCTAACTGAAATAAATTATCTATATGTATTTCTTTTTAACTAATCTTGTTTGATGTTCTTACTTTTTTATTTATAAAAATGATTGAAATTGATTGTTCATTATTGACATTATTCAGGTATGTTTCTTTTTCAAAATGAGCATTGAGCATAAACAATTGGTCAGGTAACATTGAAATCAAGGACGTTTTGTTGTTGGTGTAGGTTGGCGTAGTGGGAAAACACATTTTTTGCAGGCTGGCTTACCCCAAGGTCCATACGGCAGAAGAGTTCCTTGGAACTTGATTATTTTTATGGGAATCCCGGGTCGCACTGTCGAAATGGGATGAGGCGGAGCAGCAACAAGGGCTACGTCTGGGGAAGAACCTAAAACAGCTTCGGTTGAGGATGGAGGCTGTGGAATATCCGTTGAAGATGGGAGAAGAAGGGCAACTACTGTTGTAGGTGGGATAGGAGTGGTCGTTTCAGTTGAAGGTGATGTGTGGTGGAGATGGGCCCTCTGTGAAAGTTGCACCTGGGGGTTCAGTTGGAACAGTTGGAAGTATTGCTGGGGTAGTTGTAGGTGGAGGAGCTTCGGTTGTTGGATTTGATGGTGTTTGTGGGGGAGGACTGCTAGGCTCAGTTACAGTTTCATTATCTTCCTTGTGAATAAGATCTCTGCTACCACGCTGCTGAATACGGGAAGGAACAGGAACTCCACCACCAAACTTGTTCACCAGAATGTTTTTATTTCTATTTGAGAGAACAAGACCAGAATCAATTACTGGAATGGGTGCTTGATTCTTCATCATGGGTGGAGGTCCCTCTGGTTGCGGGCCGAGTGGAGGTGGTGGTCCAAGAGGAGGAGTGGAAGGAGGTGGCCCAAGAACTGGTGGGTGGCTATGAGGAGAAGAAGCGGCGGTGATTTGACAGGGAAGTTGAGGAGGAGGACCTGATGGTTGAGAGGTTGGTGAGGGTGGGGTGAAGCCAAGTTGGTCTGGAGAGAAGTTGTGTGGTGGCGGTGGGGGTGGCATTCCAGTTGGTAAATGTGATGGTGGAGGTGGGGGCGGTATTCCAGTTGGTAAATGTGATGTTGGAAGACGTTCTTCACCCATGTCAATAGCGACGTTTTCCACTATCGGTTGAGACATTGGTCCATTTACAGGAGGAATATGAACATTTTGACTTGGGGGTGGACCCAATGGTTGGGACGGTAGAGATGGAGGAGGCCCGTAATGCTCCGCGGTGCCGTGGTGTGGTATAGGAGGGGGTTGTTGAGCTGGTAAATGTGACGGAGGCGCTAAGTCACCCATGTCGATAGGAACATTTTCCACTATTGGTTGAGATATAGGACCCTTAACAGGAGATAGATGCACGCGCGCGGGCGCTCGGGGGTCCGAAGGGAGTAGTGGTTGAGGTTGATGTTCTCCCATATCGATTGCAACGTTTTCAACAAATGGCTCCTGAATTGGTCCTGAAGCAACTGGAACTGGAGAAGGAGGAATGCCCTGAGGTGGCAATGGAGCTTGTGGCTGCTGCCCTGCCTGCTCTCCCATGTCAATGGGCACCTCTTCTACAAATGGCTTCAAAACTGGACCTGCAAGATTTGGATGTTCAACTTGATGGTTGGGTGGTGGTGGAGGTGCTAGTTGAGAGTGATGCGGTGGTGGAGGACCTAAGAGTACAATATTTGACTCTGGAAGATATGGTTCGTTGGGAAGCGCTGGTGGCGGTGGTGGTGCTAGTGAATGTGGTAGTGGTGGTGAACCAATGGGGTGAATGAATAAAGGCGGAGGTGCTAAGGCTTGGCCTGGTCTTGGTTCAAATCCCATATCAATTCCAACATTTTCAACATTG
>JAANSM010003465.1:0-12848 GCA_036850725.1 Orchesella villosa | reverse complement strand
AAGATGACATGTGATATTGCAAAAAGCATTATGCATGTCATACTATATTTGTATGAATTGTTTCTACCAAACGTACCGGTCTCTTTATATACGCTTAAGTATATATGAATACTAATGGATTTTGGAGTGATAGTGTACTAAACTCAGCTCAAATATTTCTTAATGCTACTGTAGTGCATATGGGGATGAAAAAAGCAAGTATGTTAAATGGAAATTGTCTTTATTTTGATAAATAACAAAACATAGGATTTGTTGAAGGTTTTTACAATTTGCATTTTGTGTCATTAGTCTTCTGGTTCGTATATCCGTGTGAAATTTGTTGTTGAAAATAAACATTATAGTTTATATGCAATTGACATTGTACCATACATGATTTACTTCATTGATTTTATTTATTGCGGTGGTACTTATTTTGAGTCTGATAGGACCCCTAACTTGGTATAGTGACGATAGTATACATCTAAATTGACTGGTTTTGTTAAATCGATGAAACACAGGAAGGTGGTCTTCCAATCTTGCATCTAAAAACTTCACATATGATGTCTTCATACTGATATATTCTTAGCAATGCAGTGGCTAATGAAGGTGAAATTATGTATAATGGTAATATGGGCTATGACTATGGCATGAATAACTACTTAATGGTATTGGCGGAAGTGAAAGTTTAGTTTTGCGACATAAAGCTGTCCCTATTTGGATTTGTTTTTCAAATCAAATGTGATTGTTTCGAACTTCAGTTTAGCAACTGCGGGTGTGGCCGAACTAGTCCCAATTTGCAGGTACAATTCCAATGTTTTCCTATTATTATAATTCATACTTTATCCGACTATTTCATGAATCATGGCATACTTATCAGTCAACTTTAGGAGGTATATGATTGCGAATAATAATAATATTAAATACATTGTAACCTGTACCGTAGAATCATGTAAGCAAGGCATCAATCAAAATCATTATTCGCTAAGTTTATTCAACTATCTGATCAACTTACAGCTACAACTACAACAATTATGTTTTATGTGTGAAAATAAAACTAACTTTGTGCATGAATACCCATTGCCATACGTCATGCTGTGCCATTGCTACCTCATCTTCTTAATGAGTTCTGAGTTAGTATTTAACAATGAAATTGTAATTTCGATAAAAGGATCCAACTTACTAAGCGTCAAGCGTGACGTATGTATATTTTTTTGTTTCATGTCTTCATGAATAAGAGAAGAAATCTAAATATTTTTTTTGGATTGATTGGATTAAGTGATACAAAATGGGTAAATGTCACCGGAAATCATGTCAATTTGAAAGTCTGGATGGAAATTTTATGCTAGAAAACAAGCCAAGCCTTTCACCAAAATACTGTGTATGAAACCCTAAGCACTGAAGAACGGTTTTTATTTTGTGTCCGAAGTCCAAAGTGCTACCCGATGACTAACAACTAAACTCGAATTTCTATTCACCATGTAAAAGGTTTGCGAGCACACAATTCCATAAATCTATTGTTACAATCGTACTTGACAAATTAGAACCATTCATAAATGTACGTTTTTATGACGAGCTCATAATGTTCATCATTTTTCCCTTTCGTTCTGCTTCTCAAAACATTACTTGTAATTTGATGGTTTTCTCTTATAGTTTCTACCTTGTCATCGTACCATTCACAAGACATAAATATATGTTTTACGTATTTTCACCACGGAAAACGGCCATTCCCCTTCATTGCGCAGTCAGTTCCCTGTCAATACTATTTTAAGTTTATGAAAGCAAGCTTTAGCCCCATCTCATTTTTCATATACAATTCCATCCCATTGTTTGTCCTGTACACATATCAAGCCAGGCTTTCACGTTTCACACAACGATTATTATTGCTTCTACAAATCTCTTTCACTACCTTTCACCACATGCAGAGTTTTTGACATCTGAAACAGTGAAATGATTGAGATTTGGAAGAAAAGAAAATGTGATGGATGCCAAATAACAAAACCCTTTCCTCAATACGTAGTAGGTGTGCGCTTAACTATATATTATTCTTATTTTTTTGTGGAAAAGTTTTTATTGCTTTGAGGGAATGGCATGAAGTGGATGGCTATTACGGTAATAAGTATGTGAGCTTCGAAGAAGCTAACTGCTGAGACTCTCGCTGTTTGTTTGGAAACTATAAATATCAGGTTTGAAAAGTTTGTAAAGCAGACTCATCGATGCAACTGCACGAAGGGCGAAGATAAACTTTTAGAAAGGAAAAATTGAACCGTTCATCGCATCACTTGAGTACAAATTTGTGCATAAAAGTATCGAATCGACGAAGTGAAAGAATTTTTTTTTGAATTAAATCAAAGCACCGTGTGTAGCAGCCCTTCTCTCTATTTTCTCAACACGAAACATTGATTTTTACATGAAAATCATTACATACACCTGTGCCATCATCATAACCATAATTTAATATTGCTTTCACTCCCATACACAATCCGTGAGCAAGTATCATTGGATTGGGAGGGTTGGTGGAGAAAATTAAAGTGATAAACTTTGCGTGGATAATAGCGGCTTTTTGTCTTTGTTGTCAAATTGTTGTTTGAGTGATGACCAATTTTCATTTTCACAAAAAGCCAACCTAAAAACTTGGTAAAAGTAGATATCATCCTTGATGCACGGCTCATTTATGGCTCAAAAGCCTCGCATACGTCTTCGGACGGTGACGGAAACTAAAATGTTCTCCAAGAAAATGCACCGCTTGGTCAAAAAGATACAGGATAAACCTGTAGATTCTTTAGATCTTTTGAGTGATGTAAAAAACTAATACAGTTTACTAATACAGTACTAATTCATTTTATTTGGTTTAACTCGTGGTGAAATAGAAACTGTAAAAATGTTATTTTCTTTACGGTTTAGATGGCACGGAAAGGAGGGAGTAATTTGTCTATTCCAATCGAAGTAGATAACGAACAACAGTGGACAAATCTTTTGAAACGAGAAGGATTGATTGTTGTAGATGTGTTCTCGGGTTGGAGTGGTCCGTGCACGAGCATGTTTAGTATTTTACGAAAGTTGAAGCTCGACACGAATGACGATAGGTTGGTAATGGCTGCTGCGAACGCAGACAACATTGCACAATTGGCTCCTTTTCGGAATCAGAGTGAGCCGTGTTGGCTTTTTATCGGGGTTGGTAAAACACGTAAAACATTAAGTTTATCATAAAAGTTCTGATTTTACAAATAAATGCTAATTTTGGCATACTTGCAGGGTGGAAAACCTGTGAATGTCTTGCGAGGATCTAAATGCCCCAAAGTTGGTAAGAACGATTAAGTCAGAACTTCAGCATGAACTTGATTGTATTGAAGGGAAAGCAAAGAGAAATTTGGTAAGCTTTAAAAGCAGGCTCAACAAGCGTGTACTCAGTGTTCATTACGTTGCATGTGAGTTTACTTACAACTTATTTTATTGGCTAACAAGATAGGAATTATTTTCTAAAGATTTCACTCAAGTTTGAAGCTGGACGTCGAGAGAAAGCTGTAAATGAAGCTATCACATTGGACGAGCTGATGACCTTGGAGGAGGAAGAAAAGAAAGCGAAGGAGCAAGAGCAAGCAAAATCACCGACCCCTCCTCCCAATGAAGATGAAAATGAAAGTTATAGCGAAATGCCGGAGAAAGGTTTATACTTTTTAAAAAGTCTGCATTAAAACCATCGTATCAAAAACAAAATATTTATTCGTGACTTCCTGAACTCAGAAAAATCTCCTGATCCTTCTACGCAAGAGGAACATCAAGAAAATGAGGAAGATGAGGAAAACAATGAGGAGAAAGAAGCTACTCCAGAACCAGTAATTGATGAAGCACTTCTTGAAAGACGAAAACAGATGGAGGAATCCAACAAAAGATTGAAGCATACTCTTAGACCTTACACAGTAATTGCTATTCAATCGTATTTACTTGAAACAGGCGCAGTAACAGAAATTAAAGATCATTTGGCAGAAGATTTCAATGTACGTGTGAAGTGTGAATAAATATTGTACGTATGCTTGACTTTTATCACCCTGAAGGAGCTTGCTTCTTAACAATTTGGTTGATGTTTCAGCTCGTAAGAGAAAGATACATTAATTTGAACGATGATGGTGCACGAAAGCTTTTTGGAATCCCGACTGAAGTTCCGGATCCAAATCCTCCCCAAATCAAAGAAGAGGCTTTAGAAACGGAAGAAACTGGAGAGGAGACTATTGAAGGGGATGAACATGCAGATATCTCAAGTGCAGCATCAGCAACTTGTCATACAAATGTAGACGAGGCTGAAATGAAAATAGAAGATAAAAATCATGATATGAGAGAGGATGGAACAAGCGAAGCAGAGCAAGATGATGAGACAGGGGAAATCAGTACAAAAGCAAAACGAGAAAAGATAATAATTCCAATGATTCCTGTCCCCATCCCTGAGCTCATAGTTGGCGACACGTTGATTCTCCTTTTGGAGTGTTACAAAGGTGAAGCCGACGGAACTTAAGAACGATGAAGAGAATCGAGAAAGTGGAGAGGCAGACAATGAAGTATCAGAAATTGTTGACGAGGATGCTGATTACTTTATCGTACAGCGGACTGGATCCACAGACTACGAAGCAGCAATTGAGACACAACCTGAGTCGTATGAAAAATTATCTTTCATAAATTCTCAACTGTTCTTATCTTCAGGAACTTATTACGATTGCAACTTTTTTACAAACTTCTTTAGACTAATGGCTTTGTACGGCAAAGAAAAGTACGTTGCTGGCGTGTGGTGCCCAAGATCTTATGAACAGAAGCGATTTGTGATGTTGAACTACTTTCCCCAATTTGTCACGGAAATGCTGATGCCGCCAATACCTGAGCCCCCGAAGTATCATATTTTCGTATTTTCTGCGTTGTTCTCTTCTGAAATCTTGGAACACCCAGAGGTTTACTTTTTTATGCTAATAAAATTACATTTCTTACTCAAATGAATACACAGTGACACAGATGGTAAACTAGAAGAACATGAAGACGAAGGGCAGCATCAGAAGGAAATACAAAAGTAATCTACTAACACTAAACTGGCCTAATGTTGTAGTACCAATTCGTAATGCGATGCGATGACTTAATCATTCATCTATACCTAGTGACTTACGTGACTACACTACGTTTGAATTATTTATTGCATGATGAATGTTTATAGACCTTATAGAAATAAGAAACGTCGTGTGTAGTGGAACGTGGAGTATCAAAATACCCCTTCAACTTTTAAAACAGTATACTTTCGACATCATAAAATATACACTTACAGTAAAACTAGTAAAAGTATAGTATCAATCAAGTAAATAGTAAATGCGCATCCTTGCTAGTATTTAGAGTTCGAGAACGTCTGTAAAATTACAAGTTGTGCCTAGTTGCGCTGTGCTTATAAATCATCGTGAGACATTCCCAAAAGGTGTCGGATTTACAGATAAATAAATAGTTAGGTTGGACATAAATACTGAGATAAATAAGGCTATAAGTTACAATTAGTCATTGTAAACGCCAGAATTAGTCACAGAATCATCATAATATGCATGTATGTATACTATGCCTGATATTAACCGAATAGATTTTCTGCTTAGAAACTTCAAGTTTCAAATATAAATGCATGCGGTAAATAGATATGCACCTGATGCACTAAACACAAACACCTAAAACAATAATTGAGACTTTCTGCACATACGAGTAAATAACTTATTTAAAGTCTGATGCATGAATAATACCTTAATACAAATACTTCACAACATGACACCAACCATTTCATACCTTGTACTATTATACACCATGAAAATACTCAGTCAAATTTATGACCTTACTGAGTGAAATGAAATGTTGACTCTTCCATTTTCTCAAACTTAACGCTTTTCTGCTGTTTGGATATCGGGATGGGAAAACCTGGGGAAACTTTCGGATATAACTTTCGTACTATAAAATCCGGCCATCTCTGTGTACTAATGCTAATACTTTGCATATAAACTGTCACTGTCACAATAAATCACGCACTCGATGAATAGTACATCAGAGGAAAGAAGGACATTGTAGCTGAAAAACGGATACGCATATCGTTCGCAATTGTTGAGAAAATGCTGCTTTCTTCTAAACGAGAAGGGGATTATCTTAAAGCTCTTAAATGGGCTCTGGGGTAAATATATTTTACTACGTATTAGAGCAGTTGCAGTTTCAATACATTTTAATCTAAACTATATCATGCCACCAAACGTTATTCCATTTATTGTGATGCAGAACGGAAGTCCTTGTAGTGAGTGCAAATGGGAAAAATGGAGATTTAATCCAAATTCTCAATTGCTTTGATCCCATTTTTGATACCAACGATATTTTGGAAGCTGGCTACTTTACTGCGAAGCTTTTTCCAGACCTTGAGGTGCTAATAGATGAAAATCCGTTTCCAGAAGAGGAGGAAGAAGATACAATATGCAACATGGCAAATATTGTTGGCAAGTTCACTGAAGCTTCATCAGATGAAAATGCGGACCCAGATCTAGCTACTGTGCAAGATGAAAATATAGATCAAGAAATTGCACGGAAGGAAATTTCAAATGCAGCTATTGTACATGCAGAAAATACAGATGCAGTAATTTCACACGATGAAAATCCAGATTCAGTTTATGTACATGCAGAAAATACAGATGCAGTAATTTCGCACCATGAAAATCCAGATGCAGCTATTGTACATGCAGAAAATACAGATGCAGTAATTTCGCACGATGAAAATCCAGATGCAGCTATTGTACATGCAGAAAATCCAGATGCAGTAATTTCGCACGATGAAAATCCAGATGCAGCTATTGTACATGCAGAAAATACAGATACAGTAATTACGCACGATGAAAATCCAGATACAGGTATTGAAGATGCAGAAAATACAGATACAGTAATTACGCACGATGAAAATCCAGATGCAGCTATTGAACATGCAGAAAATACGGATACAGTAATTACACACGATGAAAATACAAATGCAGCTATGACACACGGTGTAATTGTAGATGAAGTTATTATGCAGGATGAAAATAGAGATATAACAAGCGGTA
Source organism: Orchesella villosa (assembly GCA_036850725.1). Classification (NCBI taxonomy): domain Eukaryota; kingdom Metazoa; phylum Arthropoda; class Collembola; order Entomobryomorpha; family Orchesellidae; genus Orchesella; species Orchesella villosa. The sequence continues at coordinate 5,787 of JAANSM010003465.1, read as the reverse complement.
CCTTGGATGAAGCTGAAACTATTGCTGCTGGAAAGGAAAGTGATGATCATGCTGACGCAACTGCTGCTTATGACCATTATGACCAGATGCGTAATGAAAATAATGACGAAATTGGAAATAAGGATGCATTAGCAACGAGTAAAGAAGTTGAGGAGAGTTTGCAGGGGGAAGTAAAGTAAAAGATTCATAGGCATTATAGCAAATATTGGTGTTTAATAGCCATGTACCGAAGTAATGTATATATGGAATAAAATCAAAAATAATTTGAAGTGTAAGCCTTTTTTATTGAAGTTAGAATCTATTCGAAAAAACCATGCATACATGTATAGCATAAGTATTTCAACTGTTACCAGTTATAGAGAGTGATGTACTTTCGGACCTAACACAAAGTTGACCTTTTATTACATAGCCGAAGGCATATGATCAGACATTGATAATCTAATATCAAACATACATTTTCAGTAATTATTAGTATTGGATTTCCCGATCTCTGGAAATTGACATTGAAGGAAAAACATTTCTTCATCTACGAAATGTTGTTTTATGTTAGTGCGACGCATTTTTGCTTAGTTTTTGTGGATGCATTGCATAACACAATCTGGATTTTTGGTAGCTATTTTTCCTGATATGCATACGTATGAATATATGTAGGTAGTGCGTATATATATCATACGAGAAATCCCAAAATGCAAGCCGAACCAACAACGTCGCATCGCTATAGGTTCCGTTAGGAAGCGTATGTACGTCAATGCTAACCTTCTGCAAGGGAAATTCTTATCCGTACATCAGCTGAAGTCCAGGTGGTCTTCTAGCAAGCTATATATGTATAACATATTAGCATAGTTGTTTCTACACTTGTATATAGAACTTCCAGCTGGGGTTAAATAGTTTTCAGTCTGGAAACTGTATTCAGTATTCAATCCATTTTCTAGTCATTTAACCCGTTTGCAGACTGGATCTGCATTATCAGGGTTTAACAATATTTATGCATTATATGCAGGCGAATCTTCCAAAGCGATAATCTTGCAGAAAATGTTTTATTTTATAGTGATGTGAGTAAGCAAAAGCAAATTCTATTGGACATTGACCCGGAGGTTTACACACAAACTGAAAGCTAGATTACAAGAGTAAGATTCTTGAATCTTCATGTTTGTAGAAGGAATGAATTCACTAAGGAATGCAGATTGGAATTATTTATTTCTTCGAAGTGCATACATTTCTTAAGTTAAGTACACTGTGCTGTAATTAATCTATTATACAGAGACGTTGAGACAAATGATTCGTATTATAAATAAAATATATGTGTACTGCTCCTTTGATTACGCTCACTTTGTACCACCGAAAGTACAACATTAGCTTGATTTTGATATGTAATATCAGACATAAGAGTTGTGAGTTTAAATATGTGTTTTATTGATAATATGGCTTGACCATATCACTTTTCCAACCAAACTAAATGGATGCTCTTTTCCAAACTGGACACAATAACTTCATTCATTGCCAGCTGAATGAGTCAGCCCACTTTACTCACTCACTTTCTATTAATCATTAGTGCTGGAAAAACTTTATTGCAGCAATACCAACCTGGCATACGTAAAACAGGAACTTGTGTTCCAGTTTGTTTGCATACATAAAAGTATAAACAAGTTTAGAACTATTTCTGGCTCTAAACTTTTGGTGACTGTAATAAGAGAGTACAAAAGTTAAAGAGGGTCTATTTATAGTTCTCCAATTAATTTTCAAACCTCAGTGCAATGTTATTAGTCAATTGCTAGTGAAATTCTTATCACAATGAGTAAATAATATGTGGCATCCTCAACCGTTGACGTGATAATTATATGCTGCATGTAGTTCGCTGAATGTTTATTTAATTGTCTGTACTCATAAGGACGTTTACTGGTGCTGAATAATCTTCAGAAATACAAAACCAAAGAAAGGTACTTTTGTAGTTGTAGTAGTTTGGTAAGTTGTTACAGTTTTAATCACATGCCATGGCATGACTCGTCCTTTTCCAGTATATTTCGCAATAAGTGTTTTGATATAAATTTACTGCGAAGTAACTTAATTCACGATGGCTAAATAATGCGTTAAGTGTTTCGTAAAGAACGCATGCAGTCATACGATATTTCTTCCACAATTTAACACTATCATGTTGTTGCACCGTAGTGAATACAAACTCTGAGAGTGTCTGTCTGTGACGCTTCTTTCTGGAAATCGAAGACAGTATCGCATCGGGAGCAGACAAAGCAACCTCAAGCTATCAGTATTTTAGCATCACAATCAAATCGTTGCAATTTCAAAGTTAATAATTTGCTTGCATGCAATATATGCAAAATTTGTATTGAAGTTTTGAGATATTATTGAGTTCATCAACTGTGCAAATATTATCAGACTCTGATAACACATCAGAGGGCAAGAACCATCATGATATGTAAAGTGGTTGGCGTTGTGCTATTTTTGTTGTTATCACATTCTGCAAAAGGATTACATCCTGTAATTTTAGGTATGAATGATATTCGAATTTAAATGGAAGCAGGATACTTTTATTTTGATTGTTAGTGTTCTCTAGTATATTGATATAACGTTTTTTTAGTTCCGGGTGATGGGGGAAGTCAAGTGGAGGCAAAATCTTGATAAACCTTCAACTGTACACTATGTTTGCACAAAAAAGACAGACGAATATTTTAGTCTTTGGCTAAATCTAGAACTCTTGGTACCTGTCGTCATTGACTGCTGGGTATGGTCATGATTATATAATGATCAGTTTGAAATAGCAAGGAAACGAACCACTAATGCAATCATGCATTGGCAGTAACACATTCCATTTTGCTTTTTAGGTTGATAATATGCGTCTCATCTATAATTTCACGACACGGGGTACAGTGAACAGTCCTGGAGTGGTAATCAATGTTCCGGGTTTTGGAAATACAACCACAGTTGAGCTATTAGATCCTTCTGGGGCAGGCCCTGGAGTGTATTTTAAAAATATAGGTAGGTAATGGGGGAATATGTTGAAAACTGTTCAAACGTTTAAGCAAAATGGGTGCAAAGCAAATGAATACACCAAGTAATACGTATTATACTTAATTTGATCGCATACATAGTTGAACAATCTCTAATTCCGTTGGGCTACGTTCGAGACGAGAATATACGTGGAGCTCCTTACGATTTCAGAAAAGGTCCTCATGAACTCGCATATTGGTTCACTGATTTCAAAACGATGATTGAAGAAGCTTATCAGCAAAACGGAAATGCATCAGTAATTCTTCTCAGCCATTCAATGGGTGGTCCTATGTCACTTCTTTTCCTGCATCGTATGACGCAAAGTTGGAAAAATAAATATATAAAGGTACTCTTGATAAATGCATTGACTTGATTTAATTTCTTGTTTTATACGTAATTTAGCGTAATGTATGGTCATGAACATAACTGGCTTGGTAAACATTCACATCACACCTTTGTTGATTGCATAGTCAAATTGTAAATCTGCAGACATCAGACCATATTGACCTAAGGTCATCTTATGCGCAGTCTGATTGTCTAATGGCTGACTGGTTTTTGTTAATATTTGCGATGCGTATGTAAATATTACTTTAAATCTTGTCATTACATTCGTAGACTGACGTGCAATTATCAGCAATATAAAATGATAAGTTGGGGTGATGTGATGATGACCTTGTATTTGTATGCGACAAAAGTACTCATAATCCAATCAAAAAAAACTTATAATATTATAGCGCAAACACATTTGACATTCCGCATCTTGGTTTGCATTAGTAATCTTACGCAACCAGACGTAGACGCACTCGGTAATATTTTGTGTTTTTCTTTTTAGGCTTTGGTAAGCCTTGCTGCGCCATGGGGTGGATCAGTCAAAGCATGGAAGGTTTTTGCAGCTGGAGATGATTTAGGTTCTTATGTTTTGCCAGCTCATACATTGCGAGGTGCTCAACGTACTTATCCTTCAACAGCATGGCTACTTCCGTCTAAAAACTTTTGGAGTCCTGATGAAACCCTTGTTTCCTGCCCAGAGAAAGGGAATTACACAGTATTGGATTTCGAACGTTTTTTCAAGGACATGAATTATCAGGCTGGGTATGAAATGTGGAAAGATACTGAAGCCCTTTTGGGTAATCTAGCAGCACCTGGAATAGAAGTTCATTGTTTACATGGCATTGGAGTTTCTACCATTGATAGGTAGGCTATTTTTAACAAAGCAGCCTTATCTTATCTTAAACTCAATCCTTTTTATCTCGTGTTTATGTGTTCTTATCGTCTTACTGTTACTACCTTGTTTTCAGCTTTACGTACACGAACGGCAAATATTTCCCAGACAAACCCTCGCTTGTTTACGGGAATGGAGATGGAACTGTGAATGTGAGGAGCTTGCGTGGATGCCTTAGGTACTTTTTTTTATAAACATGACATGGTTTTGAAAATTTGTGTTTTGATAATACATCTATTTGTACTTGTCTCAGATGGGCGTCAGCAAGTGACTGGAAGTTGAAACATGGCAGTACGGTTAAAAAGACCAAGACACATCGTTTTGTAGGGAATTGGAGGACGAAACACTTCACCGCTCCGGAAGCATCTCCAAAAATATTCCATCAGGTACACATTACATAAAAAATATGCAAGTACGTATGAGTACTATGGGTAGGCTGCCGTTGACACAAGTATTAATTCAGTTTATTATTGCATTACAGGAGTTCCCTGGAGTTGATCACATGGAAATTCTAAGGGACAAAGGGGTATATGATTATGTAAGGGAAGTTGTGGGTAAAATGAACAAAGTCTGATTGATTTGATTAGGTAGAAGCTTTTAAATGGAAAACTTTTGGCTTTAAAAAGCGTCAAGTAGAGAGAAAAAAACATCCTTATCAGACGCATTTTAAAAGTAGCATTTATCTATTTATTTGTTAAACGCGTACGAAAAAACTAGAAATTCTATGTAAGCCCTGCATATACTCACATCTCTTACATACACTAAAAGTAGTTATTAGTATAATCATTATTCATCATAGAAAAAACGCCTTTGGCATGTCCTAATTATTAAATTAAGAGGTTGACTTATTGTAAAGTAATTGTCCGCATGAAGAGCTGGTTGAAAGTAGTCAAGTATTAGTATCTTACGATCTTGTCACAAACCACCAATCAATTATGAAATAACTGTAAATCAGTTATATTGTATGTACACGTACCTTGTTTTTCACTGTAATGCATTGCATTTGAAATTGTTTTGTTAAGTTTTGGTTATTTTTTGTAAAAATATTTTAACTATTTGCTCAACTTATTTTACTTATGTAATACCCAATACCGTACCGTGTGTATGCGACCGAACCCATTTCGCTCGCAGACATAAATAAGATTTCGAACAAAATGTTTTAGATGTTTGTTAGCGTGATTAAGATTTTAATAAAGGTTTTGTTTATACATATTCGTCATTTTGTTCTTACTTGCATTACAATATCCGAAATCAAGTTCATTGATATCTTGCAACATCCTACGAACTTACGAACAACACTGACTTGAATCTTCATTTTGTAATTACTATCGGATTCATAGACTGTACAAAACTCAAGTTATCCAGTAACCCCCGTTTGCATTTCCAATGATACCACACAATGACCACAATTCACTTTCATCTCATTCAATTAAAATTCATACCGTCATCCGAAACAAGAGATAGCTGAATTGATTAGAAACGAAAGAAAGAAACATACTCTAAGTTTACTTGAAATGCATGAAAAATGCAAACCTGACAATGGTTATATCAAAAACTAAATG
>JAANSM010003464.1:0-12848 GCA_036850725.1 Orchesella villosa | reverse complement strand
ATTTTCCCCAGAAATTATTTTCAACTATTGGGTATAGTCTTGCAGCGAATAGTCACATTGCTACGCTACCGACAAATTAATCATTGGGATTTCGGGACGACAGACAAACCTACACGCTTTTAAAAAGTAGCTGATCTTATTGTAGCAAAAAAATAACTGCTATTTCAAACCAAATCAATAATCTTGGCCGTACCCCTCTACGCCAGCATACCCATTTCCCATATTGCAATCTGGTTTACATATTCTGGTTGTGAGTGGGATGCCGGAATTCTTCACCAAGAATTTCATTGTATTTCCTCCTCATCTGTAGGCAGTTTCATTTTGATTAATATTTTTTTTATAAAAAATTTCAAGAAGCTCCTTTGCGGGTCCATATGAATAGAAGTAGGAATGCACTATGACATGAGCGCGTGCATTGTTGAGTGCTCGCACTCGCTCATGCTGTACTCATTAGGAATCCATTTACGGAGCAAATATTTTATTGCTCGTGTCAATACGTCAATATTTGTCTTTCAAAAAGCCGTGTCTGTCTGTGGATTGTACACTTTTTTACCTCTGGAATTAAGTTTATCGCATTCTTTACCATCATCAACATGAAGATTGTACACTTGTATGACTTATGCTCTTTTTGTCTGTGTGACTGCCGCAGGTAATTCGGAAGCAGCTATTGATTGTGTTCGCGTCCTCCTCTCTTCTCCAAACATAATCCCTTATGAGCCTTGTGGACAGAACAGGAATGTAATGCACATTGCAGCTAACGCTATGGCTTCAAAAATGTTGGGATTTTTGTTGCACAAAGGATTTGACCATTCCAGAAAGGATAGCCGAGGTTACACACCGCTAATGCTTGCCGCAAGTGCTGGTAAATTGTTGAAGCAAATAGGTTTTGGTCATTTTTAGTGTCATAGAAGAAAAAAAACTGTCATATTGATAGAATCCAGGCAGTCTGAATCTCAGTTAAATATTACTGATTTTTTCGATAATTTCACCCAATTCAGGTGATTCTGATGAAGCCTTAAAATGCATTGAAACACTCATGAATGTCGCATCCGCCGAAGAAATCAATGCCAAAGCGGATGACAATCACCAAACCGCAATTATGATGGCAGCCTACCGATCTCATCAAAAAGTATTAAAGGCTTTGCTTGCAAACTCCAAGACTGACATTTGTTTAATCGACTCGCACCGACGCACTGCCTTACATTGGGCTGTTGAAGCATGTAAGAAAAATTCCGCTGTGAACGATACTTTTGAAAAATACCTTCATTATCTTTTATTAAAAATCGGAATTATGTTTCATTGTAAACATAATATGCCTTATTCTCTCTTCAGGGTTTCGTACTAATAGTTTGGCATGTGTCAAGCTCCTTGCTGAATCTGAGCAGGTTTGTCAGTGGGATCAGAAGCAACTTTATTTGTATGGGATGAAAGATTCGAAAGGAGAATCTCCCATTGACATTGCCATCAAGCATCATTCCATTCGAATTACCGAGTATCTCATTACAGCGCATCCTTCCCCTGAAGCCTGGTATGTGAGACGTGAGATTATGCCAAAAAAATGTTTGATGTGACGGGTTTTCTTTGTAAATGGGTAAAAATTGATGTATCAAAATTTCCTTCCGGAATGCGTAGGCTGCAAGATGATATGATGGAAAAGATTTACTCGACTTTACCTGAGGCGATGGTCCCACTCATGAATCAAAGTTTGAGGTACAATCCAGCAAAGTTTCATGAGCGGAATGAAGCTATCGAGGTCGAATTTGGGTACGTGAGATCATTTTAAAATATGTTATGCTTAACCAACACTGTGGAATTGTCTACCTTCTGTATAAGTTGTAAATTGAGTTCCAAATATTTATTGATGTTGTCGTCGTAGTTTACATAAATCATTTAGTCTCATATGCATTTTTGTAGGTCATTAATATTAACTTTATACTTCTTACAGAACGGTTACTGGGTTCTCAGATCCAGTGATGGATGAGCCGAAACCAGAGACTAAATTTCTTCATCATATAATGTACGCTCCAAAGGAAATACAACGAACGGTGTTCCTTCATCCCCTTGTCCAAATATTCATTGATCTGAAATGGAAGAATATTCGATGGCTCACATGGATCGCTATAATGTTTCAGGTAATTTTTCCACTCCTCAATCAACCCATTTGCTAACTAATTACTAATTACAGTTTGGTTGTTGTAAGTAATAACATTTCATATAAATTATTTTCAGTTCACCTGGATTATTTTATATACGGTGATGGTATTTGAAATCTTCATTCCAAACTGCTCAGAAGGAGAAAGTAGCAATACAACCTCCTCATCTGCAGAAGTGGGTGATGGCACAAGTCCAAAGAAAAAGACTTTGAAAATTTTGCTGTCTTTAGGATTCGTGCATCGTGAGGATTCGAGTAAGTCCTAGAGGCAATATGTTTAAGCTATGCTTCATTCTTATGCATTATACATACAAAGACTGCTAGCATTACATTCATCTTTCATCTTTTCTCTTTTTTACAGACCTAGAAGACTGCGATTTCAACCACGAGGCGGCACAAGTCTGCGCAATCGCATTATATTTCCTATCCATAATCCTTCTTGTAAAAGAAGCGTTCCAGATGAGACACTTCACAAATTACTTCTTTGATGTGACCAACTACGCCCAGTTATTGATAGTCTTGATCGCATTCATCAATTCTGCACCAGCCTGGCAGTCATCTTCAGAGGTGGACAAGTGGCAAACCTATTTGGCAGCTGTGAGTTTTTCTAATTGATATGAAATGCATACAAAGTGTGCCTCGTTAATGTTGTATTAAATTATATTATGCTTCAAACCAAAATAAATTTAAAATGAAGCCTGACTTAAGTACTTTTCTCACTACTCAATTTTCAGTTTGGATGTTTTGTGGCGTGGGTCTTGAGTTTAAGGGAAGTAGGCAAATTTCCAAGATGTGGTATTTATGCAGCTATTCTTAAGAAGGTAATAGGAATGAGCATTTCTTAAAACATTGATAGGTTTAAGATTTGGAGGTCGTTAATTTATAATTTTTTCGCTTGCAGGTTTTCTGGCACTGTTTGAAAATGTTGATCTTCTACTTTCCCCTACTTGTTGCATTCACCTTGTGCTTGCGGATTCTCATACCTGGGGTAATAGAAAACTTCAAGATACCTGCTTATATACATACATTTTTTTATCAGTTGCAGTAAACTAATTAATTAAACCAATCATGCTTACAATCTTAGAAAGGACAATATACCTACCTCTTCTTTGCCATCGTCAAAGTGGTCATCATGATGACAGGAGAGTTGGACTTTGAGGATGCTTTCTACGGGGATGATGGTCCTTCATTGGCATTGAATGCAATTTTTGGTCAATTTGTTTTCTTGCTTCTTGTATTCATTACCACTATTGTGCTCCTCAATCTCCTAACTGGTTTGGCTGTGAATGATGTTCAGGTACGGAACAAACTTTTCTTGTGATGAACCATCAGCTCTGTGTATAAATATGTACATGTATTTCACTCTGCAACTCTTGAATTTTTCTACAGAGTCTCATTGAAGAAGCCGAAATCAACCGACTTTGTAATGAACTGGAGCAGATTTACTTGCTAGAATCTCTTATCCAATTAACACGGGAAAAGGTTTTAGGTCTTGAGCGATGGAGTAATTTGTTTTACAGCTTGAATGTGACAACATCCAAGTAAGTGACAACAACGAATAATGTTTTCTCCCATTAGTGATAATTTATGAAGTATTTTCTGAGCTATATTGGGACTGTGTATTATGTACTCAGGTTTACGGACTACTGCAGTTTTACCTCTGTTCAAAACGTGGAAACTAAGAGCTACCCTCAGGACTTGAAAGGACGTATTAAAAAGAACATGATTCCAGTCGAGGACAATAATTAGTACCAAGTGTATGCATATTATGGTTGTCTACCCTGCTGCAATTCTGTACTTACCCTATAGGTTTAAACTTCGACATTTATAGGTCGACCGGAAACTAGTTATGAATCAGCTTAATACTTTTACTTTTAGGTATAATACGTAAACAGTTCCATGCAATCTTGTAAACTTGAATCATAATAATTATTTTAAAATGCTTTAGGATTGTGGTTTGTGTCATACTTCTTTATGTCTATTGTTCTCATTTCTATTTTATTCCAATTTTACTCAGTATAGCTGTTTTCTAATATAATGATACCTTGTTGTCACTATATTATGTGAAATACACAATTAGAATTTGTAACGAAACTTTGGTGTTATATGTATGTTGTTCGTTAAGTGACTGCACAATCTGTTGTAGTTTTTAGAATATACGATATGTGATTTGTATTTAACTCTTGTGGTAAAGAAAATTCAAGTGGTTGCAGGTTTTATGCAAAATAATACAAAAATGAAGAAAATTCTATTGTAACGATCACAATGCGCTGAATAAAATAAAGTTGTAATTAAAGTATATTGCAAAAGACTGGTATTTATTTTGAACGTAAAAAATTAAGAGATGAAGTTGAGGTTAATTTACGGTTTTATGTAAGAAACAGTGCACGGAGAACGCAATGTCTTTTAGTAGCATTAAAACAGAAAACGAGCCTTTCTTATTGCGACCTGTTTATCATCTGCACTAGAGAACCCAGAATCATTGTCGTTTGATTAATTAACACTTTCTATTACCTAATAGGTTTATGGTATTACTTGAATGAGCAGCGAAATTAGATATTAAAACAAGTTAAGTTTGATTTAAAACAGCTAGCAAGTACATAGTTTATTTTGCGTACGTATATGCGTGTTTTGAACGGCCCCATAGTGTTCTCCAGTATTCAAATAATTTACTAGAGTAAGAGATTTCGTGAGACTTAACTCACTGGATGTTAACTTTTGTTGTTGCAATAAGCTGTGCTATAATATGCGTGTGCTTATGTTTTATTGTAATTACTAGTCGATTGACCAAGAATTTTCAACATAAATTCATCCTCCGAAACTTTATTCATTTGGACGATTCTTTGGCAGTTCAATAAAATCGCTCTAATTTTCAAAAAGTTAATGAATTTTAAAAACAAACATTAGCTGTAATTATTTTCATACAAGATTTTCAAAATTAATTTCAGTCCTGCATTTTTTATATCCATAATAATTTTATTGCTTTTAATTGTCAGTCATTGACAGGGTTTGTCACAAAATAATTTTCAGGAATTTTTACCAAGTCCGAGTATATCCGATGAAAATCGTACATATGACTCCATTCGAATTTCGACTTAGCAATACCTATCAAATATGAAAATACTTACTACATCTCTAGACCAAATTGAACTTAAAATATCCAAATTCCAAGTCTCAAAGAAACCTAATAATAATATATTGCTCCCAAATTCTCATTACCAAAACTCAATTCACGAGCTCATCACATCATCAACGTGACACAATCTGTCAATCATTAACTTTTACAACGGAGTAAATTACTTCATTACATTTTCGCAACAAGAACTCATCTTACACGCTTATAATAAGAATTCAGCTAACTTTTTACAAGTTACATGCATGAATTCTTCAACAAAATGCTAACGCTAACAAGACAAAATGTACATATAATTTTACGATATAATGCAACCCCGCACTTAAAGCGAATACCATCTTTCCGTCTCCTTTACGAGCTCCGAGCTCAATCTTCATCCCTCTTTCTCATCCAAGATGCGAATGCACAAGCGTGAACGGTACCTACCTATTCAACCACACTATACATCTTTTTTAGGGGACCTGCTAGAGCTAGATTTTGTTTTCATTGTTGAGCACAAAAATCCTTTGCACCTGATTCAACTACCAGCAGCATGATCTTCGTCAACATAACGTGACTACTGATGACTACTCGGTGGATCGTTTTTTATGCGGAGATGAAGTGATCGTCTTGTCTTGTGTGCGGGTCTATATCGCATTGTTACCTTCATTGTGTAGGTACATCTGTATCTCACATCATCATTCAAATATGAACATGGGTTTGGATACATCCCTATATAAGTACATATAATAGGTACGGGCAAAATTCCTTAACGAATTCTTCCTTACTAATCCTACTTTACTTTACATTGAATTTCTGCCTGCTTTGCTTACTTGCGGTATTCCAAAAAGTGTCGTCTTCGTGGGAGTTGAAGATCACGTCATCATTATCATCATCACCCAACATTACTGTATTTTTTTTCAGCAAAAATCCACACTTTAGCCAAAGCATACATAATATACCTTTCTTTTGTTCCATGATTGGTGGTGATGAGCCTTTCTTTCGCAACTATACACACTTAGGTCGAGGTTACACTATTGCAAATGTAAAGGTTGTCGAAAAAATATAAAAAACGAAGTTGCGTTCACGACTTGACTGCAAAGTGATTATGAACATAAGATACGTAACATAGCTCAATTCTAAGAACAAGAAGAGAAGAGCAAGCAGAAAACAAGCAACAAGTGAGTCTCCACAAAAGGAAAAGGAATTGGCCAAGCAGTCCAAAAAGAATATATTATATATACATTACTTATTACTTTGCTGCTTGCATCGATAATAAGATTATTTTTTTTCGTATTTACACGCATACCATTAAAGAACTCACACAAAAGTGTTGTTGCCATTTGCATTTTACCTTGCCATTCTCTTTCTGCTGAGTTGGACATAGGACGCTCAATTAGTTCTCCTCCCGTTGCGTCCGTCTAACTAAAATGTAAGTGTCCTAAATTTTTAATTTTTAACGCTAAAAGATTCTCAATTTTAAAGGTTAGATTAGAACTTAGGACTATAGATAGCCAGGACCAGGAGAGCAAAAAAAAAAAGAATGATGAAAAGGAAAAACACTGTTTCGAAATATATATAATTTCTCAGTTCTCACGGCTCGGTATAGAAACCTTCTTAAAGCGTACAAATTATTATTGTTGCTTTTCCTTGCAGAAAAAAATATATTATCATCCTGTAAAATTAGAAACTTTTGTAGGTATTCGATGAAGTATATGCCGAGGTGCAGTTTCATGTTAAAATGCACGTGAATGTTACTATCTTAATGTTGTGTGATAGTATGTAGGGTAATATCTTTATTTACACAGTATTTTAGTTACGAGTGCATTTAAAAACTCTGTTTTTTTTATTTTGCGTGTTGTCTGCCTATGTGAATAATGTGTGTGTGCAACAAGTAAAAATGAAAAGTTGGCTTTGAAGCTCATGGTGGTTGATTCGTTGATTGCGTTCACGGTGATAATTTTTCCCATAAAGCAACACAAGCTAGTTTGCTTTTGCCCTTCAAGGCAGTAGTTAGTACTAGCTGGTAGCTCAGAATTTGTTCTTTGAAACGCACAACCTGAGAGATATATTGAATCAGGGTATTCAGGTACTTGTATTTTGGTTCGTCCAAATTAGACTTCAGATTCTGTAGTTTTGGAAGAGTTTTGGAAAGAATTCCATAAAAATTGGTTGGAACGAATTGATTCCATGATTTTAGGCTTTTTTAAGCATTCAGTTTTGATTTATGGTGTGTGTTAGTTAGATAGGTAGTTTTTTGTTAGAAGTGTGTGAAAAATGGTTTTATTATGCAGTATTGATGAATATCCTTGTCGGTGCAGTTCAATGAGCTATAATTTCTAAACTGTTTTTAGTCCGTGATCTGTGATACGAAAACCGTTTCGGATAACCATCATCGATCAAGTCGAAGAAGAAGTGAACAACGAAGTGTTTCACAATGGCAAAAATGTTGCTAGTGTGGATGCTAATAAGTGCAGTGGTATGTGTGCAAAGATATCAATCATTCGGAAAAAATATATAAAAATTGTGATGTGATGTGATCGGAGGATGAATGGTGAAACAGTTTTAATGAGGGAAAAACAGTATTTCGGGTAATTCTACAGGTTTTCTTGTGTGTTTCAGTGCATTCAGACGGCATTTGGAAACATTTACGTGGAGGATGATGAGGATATTATTCGCAAGTCAATTGTCTACGACAAGAACACTCCTGATGTATTTTACTGCCCGCAAGAAAAACCAGAGGGTGAGTTAATATTTGTAAAATAGGTAGATAGCTGCAAGGTATCCATTCTACTAGAGTAAAAATAGATGTTAGAGTTGTCGTTTAACTAAAATTGGAGGTTGACTTTACATTTTTGCATAATTGTAGGCATGAACAACATGCTAGTGAAGGCCCGTCCACTCTCCAAACTCTGTGAGTATAAGGGTGGTGACCTTCCTGAAGGCTACAAGAGTGACTGCTACGGCAATGTCGATGAGACTGTTTATGCATGCAAAGAAAAACGTAGAATCATGGTAAGTTTCTCTTTCTACTTCAAAATCCCCAATCACCACCATCATACTAATCATTATAGCCCGTATCTAATACTCTTCTACTATTTTCTCACACTTCCTTACCAATCTCATTTCATGCCATTTTTTCAAAAGAAAAAATTCTCACGGGACGCATATACTGTACCCGGTCCATATCCAATCACTCATATTATATACCTACCTACACACAAATATACACATATTTCCCATATTTCACAAAAAATCATAAAGACTCTCCTTAAAAGCTATATCATCTCATTATTACAAAGTTTACTATCTTTATCATTAGCAACATCCTTCTACTAAAGCATTTAACCCTATTAACATTTAATTTTGTGTACAAAGCACTATATCATCAAACTCGTCTTCTTTTTATTCTATCTTGTCGTGCCGTACTTATCATTAGCTCTTTTCATCATTATATAGTCATCATCACAAAAATAATACTTATAAAAAATCCATTACTAATCATGACATCATCATTTTATATTTATGAATCATCACAGAAACGAAAGGAAAAGGTGGAAACATAAAAACCACATCTTCAATCTATCTACATCAATGCCAAATGCCATCATCATGCATCAACAACACCAGCAAAAAAAACAACACCATTTTCCAAATTCAACAGCAACATTTTTATACACATTTTATTAAACCTAAAAACCAAGCACAAAACAATTACTACCGCGTGTCACTTTTTATACAAAAACGTGCTTCAATAGTACCTTTTCTTGTTGATACTTTTCCTTAAAAAATCATTCACAATTCATTATCAATTATATACTAAAACGATGCAAAAAAAACATGAGCTAAGCAATTTTTTTCTCAAGTAAAACTAATAGAAAACAATATTTTTATAAATTGAAGTATTAACCACCGACCGAGAGAGTAATATTTTCAATTGTTGTAATTTTAACATAACATAAAAATATAGAGGTTAAAGCTATATACACCCTTAAAGTTTTGTTATTTATTCACATAAAGATCATTCACATTTTGACATTGACCGTGATTTTGGTCGGCTGATAATAATTGCTTTAATTATAGAAACCTTTTGTTATATTGATGTCCTAACAGAAAGCCTATTCAACAATGCAATTTAACAAATTACCTTATAAAATATACTGATTGAGAGTGTGCGGGGGCGACTGATTCATTTTTAACAAGTGTCCGTCCTAAACAATGAAATATATCAAATCAAGTTTGCCAATAAGGGATGATGGAGATGGAAGGGTGGTGACTTGACTTGAGAAAGTCAGAAAAAGTAGATCAGACAGTCTAAAAATAATGTCGTGCGTTGGTGCAGTTTTGGTGTGACACTTTTAACTTAATTTAGGATGTAAAAAGACTAATTTTTTATAGATTTTAAGAAACTTATTAATTGAATATGAAATTACATATTCTTCGCAGTGCGTTTTGCGTTATTACACCACATTACATACATATGAAACACATTTTCGCATTAAATAATTACTTGATGAGGAAATTCCCTCCAAAAAGGTTAAAGATGTGCTGATTAAACAACTAATATATAATTTTAGCTGTAAATTACATGAGAAATAATGAGTGTGGAAGGATTTTGAAGTGTATTAATATAATAATTGTATAACCTTTGTTGTAAAAGTATTCTTGTTAGAGGGGTTCGTTAATTTTTGTTACTAAAAAAGTGTATAACGTTCGAACTACGGACTTGAAATAATAAAGCAGTTAAATAATGCTTGTTTTTAATGGATTAAAATTGTACTTTCATTGTGATTTACTAGTATCAAAAACCCAACTAATTATAAGAAAAGAATCTAAAAAAGGAGATTCGGTAGTTTCAGGTATATAAAAAGATTCACCGTAAGAATTTTTCCGAGTCATGCTTTCGTAACTCCACCTTACTGCTCTTTTGACTCAGTGAATCAGAAAAAAGTTACTGTACACAGAAAACCGGGTGTTGCTCACAAAAAAAGTTAAGTTTTCAACGTGCAAATTGCAATACATTGAAGCAGTCAGACCGTACAGGCAATTGGTAGTAGCATTTAACTCATAGAAGGAACCATATCATTCATACACGCACATTTTACCGGAAGCTTACTCACCTTGCCACTCGCCATACATTACACCCAAATGGAATTGAAAAGGACGTAGGTACATATAAAGTTCAGTTATTTTATTTTATTTTTTTAAGGTGATTTTAAGCCAGCATTTTGAAATCAATACATATCTTCCCTTTTCATAGATTTTATATATATAAATCAATTTAGCTTTAATATACAATCAAATACACAAACCTATACTAAGGTAAAATTTAAGTGTTTCACAATAATTTTATTGACGGTGTGCAATTTTTTCATACCAATTTTATTCTCTAATTTTTTAAACAGCGATTGACGGGACAGGGACAGGAGCTGTAGAAGCACAGATAATACACAATTTTTTACTCCATTAAAATTCAAGAGAACAATTCACCAGAAAAATACTGATTGCCAGATTACTTTACACAATGCTACATTGAATTCCGCACTTGACTGCAAAGCATCAACATCATCTTCACATCAACACACAACACTATCATCATAATATTTACCTATTTGCCATTGTATTCCAAAAAAATTATCATCTTAGAATGTAAGCTAACTACCTGACTACCCGTCTCGTCTTGCCTGATGGCCCTGACTTGAGTTGAGTCTTCGATCTTTGTAACAGCGACTTGATATGTGTGCCGTCTAAACAGTATTATTAACTCTATGTAACATATATAATACATGCAATATAGTATGTAGTTATAAAAAAATAAACCACTTTTTAACTTGATTCATGGTACATTACTTACTGCTACTACTGACTTATATAAATGTGATTGAGCATGAGCGGAAGTTGTGAATAAACAAGAAAAAGAGAATGAATGGGAATTCAAAAAATAAAAACTCGTCTCCTCATCCGTCCCGTCTCTTTCTACACAGCAAAGTGTAAGAACAACAACGCTCAAATGCATTTTGTCGGGAACTTGACAAAAGAGTTATTAAAAGTAACTCATATTTTAAAAAACGCATTGCTTCTCATTAAAAATATTAAAATTTAACAGTCATAAAGATGCACACAAGTACATATCCGACAACAATACCTACATAAAACCTTATATACCTACCACAGCTACCAAAATACATAGCAATCAAGTTGCCACCGGGGTTGTAAAACGCACTGTATAATTGGTGCTTAACCCCATAAAATAAGATTTAATGGGGTATCTAACTGTCTACTGATCCTGCTCTTGCTACTGTGTGGTGTCGTGACACTGAAAATATATAACAATTAAAAAAAGTCATCCTCTTGAAATGACTTAAGTAACACACGACACGACCACATAAGCTACTATACCTCCTCCTCCTCTACTATCACAATTGACTACATCCGCCTGCCATTGTGTAACCTTCAAAGAGCTGAATAATTCAAACTAACAACCTCGACCGACTTCATTCAGGCAAAAAACAAAATGTGGGAATAATGGTAAGTGTAATTTCCGATTTGCTGATGCTTCCTTGCTTGTACACACATGCTAAGATATATAAAAATAACTTAAATCAATGATAATAGTATGTGTCCATCAAGAAGAAGGAACTTGAGTTGCATGTCATGTGTATCTAAATTGCCCTAGATAAGATTAGATTAAGATGAAACGCTTGAGTATATAACGTACACCTTATATGTGCTAAAGCTTTGATTTATTGTAAAAGACTAGTTGCTCATCCATGCATGATTTTGCAGAAACGTAAATACCCTCCAGGAATGGAAATCTTGGATAAATACTTGCCTCTCACCAGGAAGAAGCGAGCAGAGATCTATGAGCAGAGTCATCCTAGAAGGGCGAGGTCAGATAGGCGTGTCATCACTAGAGTTGTGACAAGCAGCAAGAAAAGTGTCACCAAAATGAGGGGGATGGTCTTTTAAAGTATTGATGAAAGGTTGATTAAAATACTCAGTTTTTCAAATGAAGGAACCAAACATGACATATGTGGAGGAGCTTTTAGTTGTGACTCTGAAAGTCCGAACAAAACATGAAATTTAAGGGGTCAATATTTAAAGTTGATAGGAGAGTAAAATGCTAAGAAATTATTTGTATCTGTCATCCGTCAGGGTTTTAACATTTAAAAGGCCCAACGAGGGAATTAACAGTAAAATCAGAGCAGTATTCTTGGATAAGAACTTCAAGTTTTGAATTTCCCTTTGATTTCAAAACAAACTAATCAAACAGTAATTTGTTTACAATTAACAGGTTTACAAAACAATTTTTAACAGAGTATAACCATTGTATACGTGATATTTTACAGTACTGACACTTGTATACTTCTTTATGGATTTATAAATATTATAGCTTTTCTCGGAGTTTGATATATCTGTACTGTACGGTTGGTTAAATTGTATATCAATCGTCACTTGTTATGACTAACTTTTAGTTTTAAATATTTTTAATGTATTTTGACATAATTATTATGATATTTGAATTCATGTGTGACCTGACTTTGTGATGGTATAAATCAGAATATGTAAACCAGATTGCAATAT
>JAANSM010003463.1:0-12849 GCA_036850725.1 Orchesella villosa | reverse complement strand
TATCTTTTATTATGTCAGCTACACATAACCATGATATAAATTCAGCTTATGATTCACACACGTATCTACATTTTACCACGAATAATAAAGATTTTCCTAAGTCCAAAAAAATGTTTTTCACCCCTGCCTACTACACAAGTTCATCTATTATGTTATTGAATTTATGTGCTAATAAGGTGACTAGAATGGAAGAGCACGCATTAAAGTGCGCACAAAATTGTCGCTTAGGCATCTGTTCACGTAGTCCGGGGAAAGTGAATTTAGTCTAATGCAACCACCATAAATATTATTAGAAGTGCCGAGCATAACATCTTTCTGACTCTTCCGTATGTTTATGAAACACTTTAAGTTTTTTACTGATTTTGCCGTGTCGGTCCACAATCTTGGAGCTTTCACGGTGCAATACCATTTAATTATTGGGGTCTTGCGTTGATTCAAATAAAGCTCTTTGCTAGTCCCAAAAACTATATAAACTATACTGACTCAAATGCTCATTCATTACTCATGCTGTACAAGGAATCTTAGTTATAGCTTCGATTTTTTTGTTTCTAAATCCGCTTCTTTTGTATATCACTTTCCAACACATTATTTTCTCCACTACGTTGAATATTATAACCAGGTGTAGGTTACACACAACTTGAATACAAAACAGATCAAAGAAAGTTATCTCTTTACACCCCATTACTGCTTGCTGCAAGAAGATAATAATGTATCAAATACTACTGACAATTTAGTTTTGAAATATTATATATCATGCGATGTGAGATTAGATAATGTAGGGAAAGACTCTGTATTAGGTTACATTGCTTTGGGTCTATAGTCTAGTTTTCTTCGATTCTTGGGCGAAAAATTATTTGGTTTAGTAAAATTCGAACTCCGTCGACAAAAGCTATTATTACGAAAATTCATATAACTATAAGAGCTCGTAAAAACCTTCCGTGTTTTAATAGCTAATAACTGCATTCAGGGTACAAGAGAAGTCATAAGCGAAGCAAGTATGAACCAATAATAGAAATTGTCACGATTCTTGGATTAACTACATCAGTATAAATATAAAAAATAATTTGTAATGACAATTTTTTATTCAAAGATTTTGTTGAAAAAACGCAGTTTCCATTCGGCGGCTCTGACTAATTAGAAGAAGGAGGTTTTGTGGCACGATTAGAAAGCAGATTTAGACCCTCATATACCTAGTTTCTCAGGCAACTCACATGGACCATGAACCTCCTTTTCTCATTTTTGTGATCAATATTGTTTACTTCATTTCCCAGTGTAATGGGTTTCAAGAAGTACTACGAGGGAGGAAAGTCTGCTATTCTTATTGGCAAAAAGAGAATCAATTTATATTAGGTAGACAGATAACATTACAGTTACATACTCATGGTTTACTATTACTCTACATATATGAGCTCCTTGTTGCTTTTTGCAATAGAAAAGTAGATTACTGTTGCCTGGCATTGTGAGGCAGAGCGCGATGATACACAAAAGGCACAACGAAAATCTTCCTCAAGGAAAAAGTTGTTGGGAAGCGTTTATCTGACTCCAAAAGCCACTCTGTTATGTATCTGCTGTGAACGGCAAACGTGCGAGGTTGAGAAACAGCACAATTCTTAGATCCATCTTCAAGAAAGTTAATGTCTTATGCGTTAACTCAACTGCATGTTTTCAAGAGTGGAGTTCACGCTTCCCCCATTTTCAATAATGACATTTAGATACACTACGCNTTCTAAGATCCATCTTCAAGAAAGTTAATGTCTTATGCGTTAACTCAACTGCATGTTTTCAAGAGTGGAGTTCACGCTTCCCCCATTTTCAATAATGACATTTAGATACACTACGCCATAAAATAGGTAACTAGATTATGTTAGAAACTATCCGTTGTTAAGTCATTACCAGGAGACAGAAACTTGTAGAAGAGGGAAAGGGATTGAGACAAGAAATTGGTATAACGATTGCATGGAGTGCTTTCCTTCACTAATTTTCCTTGTTCGAACTTCCATCACCCTCAGTCCTACATACTTTACTCACTTGTATCGCATCTTTCGTAGGATCAAAGTAATGTTTTGAATTTGCATTGGCAGTAAATGTAAATACATATAGATAGGAAAAGCGCGTATATACGGACAGACAAATAGTTTTGACTACTCGTTGTGATATGGCATTATGAGGTTTTTGAATATAACAAAACGAGTTAAAGTGGAGCACCGTGAGAACTTTAAATGTTGCAATAAAAATAATGTATGGATATATTTTACGGTACAGCAGAGAATTGAGACGTAAATACAGTTGTAGCTATACCTAGACAGGTGAAGTTAGTAGCTGTTTTCACAGTGAACTGTAAAACATGGAGAATTTGAAACTATCGAAGGTCGTGTGCTGAGTACGTGACATAGACATAGAGTCGAATGATATTGAAACTTGCTCTACAAATTCACATGAAAGCAAAAATATTGGCTAAGCAGGTATACATTCTGAGTTTTGGAGACAGTAACATTTATGCGAAGGCATACTAAAACATTGAACATGGAGAATTTGAAACTATCGAAGGTCGGTCGTGTCGTGAGTACGTGACACAGAGTCGAATGATATTGAAACTTGCTGTACAAATTCACATGAAAGCAAAAATACGGGAATATACTGGCTAAGCAGGTATGCATTCTAAGTTTTGGAGACAGTAACATTTATGCGAAAGCATACTGTATTTCGAGAGCAAGCAATGTTGCTCCCACGCTGTTGTTGCCAACAAAACTTTTTTTGTGGAAGGAGCAAGACAAAAAAATGTTTGTACTACACATATGTAAAACACCAAAATCATGATAAATTCATGAATCAACATAGATGTTTGCTATTTCCTCAAATAAAAACTACAAAAATGTCGTGTGTTTCCTTTGAAATCCTTGAAAAATAAGAGTACAACATGAAACTTATTTGAGGATTGGTACGGTTGTTGACACATTAGTATGGACTTAATAATATGTTAGCATTGAATTAATTATAAAAAACTCAAATTTATTTTTCGTTTTACTCTGCTGCTTTACCCAGAAATTGTGACCCAACTGAAGGAGGGTAAAATCACACGTCCAACCTTGGAAATAGATGAATGCAATGATGACCTTATCGATCTCATGGAGAAATGCTGGTCAGAGGATCCACTTGAACGACCAGACTTTGGCCAGATTAAGCAAATTATTCGACGACAGAACAAGTAAGTTTTGAAGATTTATCGTGGGATTTTTTTCTAGTACAAAACAGGCTTTCTCTACACTCTACGTGTCAACGCTGGAAAAACTTTCGTTATATTTTGATATACATATTTATATGTAAATTTGATAACCATTTGGAAAGGATGAGCTATAGCTTAGTTCATATGTAAAAAAGACTTTCATTCAAATCATTTGTATTTTGTATTCATGTATGTGTCGTTACGAGACATCATGTTATTTTGGTCGGTGAATTGTATACGTAGCGTTGATGTGTCTTGTCAAGATTTCAACAGCAGACATGACACGGATGGTTTTCATATTACGCCTTTGATATTTCAATTTGGACCATAAATAGTAGCTTCAGGGTGGACATGTAATACGTGGGCTTCAAATTTTAGATTTTTAACATGAGCTTCAACTTAAAGTATTGAAAACATGATGTCAGTATCAGAGCACACGTGGTGTTCTAACGTCATCCAGTCGTCGACTGTTGAGCGATATAACATACATAATCTTCCATCATGACATGATATCATTCTATACAAACAGCAACCAAGGACATTAGATACTAGTCCAGTTTCTTTTAGAAAAATGGATAAAATGTGCTTTCAGTAGATTAAAGTTTGCTCCGATTTACTTGATAGTCAATACATAATGCATTAAGTTAGCTTTTCTCAGCCATTTTCTGCTTTTACTCAAAAAAGGTGGAGTTGTGATTTTAAGGTGAATGGTAATACAGATACACTTTCCATGCAGAATAATCGAATTGCTTTAAGTTCATGATTCTTTCTGCAAACATTTTGTCATGAGACATGAGACATCGCACAAGATAAAAGTCTAAATCCGGCCATTTCTTGCGTATAAATGGGATGTGTGTGTGTCAAGATATAGACCTGAATTGAAAAGCCATTCTTATGTCATCTCATTCACAACGCTGTTTGCGATGTTGTGGCATGGCATCACATTTGATTTTGAAACGACAGTTTGGGAAAAAAGTATGAAACTTTCTTAACGTTCTTAAATTCATTTCTTAAACAATCAGCTATTCGCCTCAGTTGCTATGTTTGGCTTTCACCAAATGAAATTATCCTCCATAACACTTTTCAAGATTAATTGTACTCTGAAGGGGATGTCAAATATTTGAACAAAAAATAAAATCTGAGTACCTCTTCACATCTCTTCCTATATTCTTTTCCTTCTTGGAATAATGGGCAAAACAAGGGGATAAAGGAAAAGGAAATATTGAAAAGTTATAAAGGAAACAATCAAAACCTCAGGTTCAGTAGTGAGCCCAGCTCCCTTCTTCCATTCAAAACCAATATATTTGATGCGTGAAAATGATAAAATATCAGGCACGAAGTTATGACTATGACAGGATTCCTAAAGTCCTGAGTCTAATCAGGGTGAACATCATCTTCCATAGCTTTCTTGAAACTCACCTCTATGTATAGAAAGTTGGTGATAAAGAAGACAAACGTGTATTAGAAAAGCATACAAGTTGATGATCCATGAAAACCTCACTTGACAATGAGTAGTCTCCATGAAACCCACAAAATTTAAGGGAAGTTTGTGTGATGTGATGCATAGACAAGGAAAGTAGACAGTGAAAGTAATACTGAAGTATAAGAAAAGAAAAAAAGGAATTGAGAGAATAGGAAGAACAAGCTGCTAGAACTTTGGCATCTTCCTGTGTGAGTGAAATAAATATTATCTTGCTCAAGAAACATGTAAGAAATTGTAGCACGTTGTATTCAAACAAGGTTTTTCGCTTCGTTTTGCTTTGACTACTGGAAAGGTGGAAAGAAGAACGGAACGATATCGGCAACTTGCCTCTGCTCTTTTGGTAGAAAAAAAAAGTTGTAGTTGAAGATAAAAATGGGAAAGATAGGAGAATATGTCTATGAACCTTGTGTTCATTGAGACAGGCGGATGGATCCCACTTTTGGTACATGGTTTGTTGAAAAGAAGTAAAATCGAAGGAAAGTCAGTTTTCCACGTTTTCCTTTTCCGGTGCATGAAACTACGGTTGGTTGTGTACTAAAAAAAGGAAAGTGCTTCTTGGTAGCAGGGTTGAATATCAAGCCGTATGCGTATGTATTGTGTATCAGTAAAATAACAGGTTTCTATTAAGGTGATGAAATGTACATAAATATGTTATGTGGTTAGATGTTAAGATGCTCTTCTCAAAACTAAATTCCAGAGGATGATTCGATCGTGAGTGGAGTTTGTTGTGATGTGATGCGATCTGATGTTGGCTGTGTGTATGTGAATGTGATGTAATGCAACAGAATGTTGTTGGTGGTTGGTCAGGAAATACTCATTTTCGTGCTCTTTTCTTCTCACCACCTCCATCACCATGGGTTGGCAGACTCTTGAGAGTGCTTGAGCAAGGGTGTCGATAACCAATAAGTTTTGTTCTAGAGAAGAAGAAGAGAAAAAAAACTTTCATCATGAGACCAGTTTAACACAGTACTCGAATTTGGAGCAGCAAGTAATTTTGCTAACACTCTTTTTTTGTCTTTTAGTACGGCTAATCCATTCCAGCTGTCAGTTCGGCACACCTGTCTTCTGTTGGCAACTCTAATCAATAGTAATTCCTTCTCATTTGTACGATGGTAGATGAAAGCATAGTTCTGCAGCGCTTTCTAAAGCAACATTTTAAATGAACATTGTAGCTTGTAAGAAACAGCAGCTATAAAATGTACCTACGCATTTTGATAACTGCGTTTCATTTCGTGAAAAGTTACTTGCTTGAGTTCGCAGCACAGTTTTGAATGTAAGATAATGATGCTCCTGCAATGTACACAAATGCAACGCTAAAGGCAAGTTGACTCAGTGGAATAGACGGATTTTGTATGTTGAATCCCTAGCTGAAAGAAAGCGAAGGCAAAAGCACATGCATTTATCAGCCTCATTTCTTTCATTAGCGTTTGTAGTATTTCAGTCGAAGATGATATCTATAATGCTATCTATAAAGAAAAGTAGGTATATATTTTACATTTCGTCGTGTTGCAGCTCATGGGGTATTTATGTGGCTCACTGAAATTGAAAACTGTTGATGGATTTTCATGAATCGTTGCACACCCTCTCGTCATGCATTACGAGTCTTGCATTTATGGCGTGCTACATAAATTTTTCTAACAGCGGGGTGGAGTTCAACAATGCAAGCTCCCTCATATAATATTGTACGGAAAAGAAGCAAAAAGAAAATTACGAAAAAAAAACAAAAACATTTTGCTTTCACCTCAACGGTCATAATTCTTTTGAGCTTATGACCAACTGACTATTCCACCAAGAAGGAAATGTATGTCGTAAAATGAAAACGTTCAGAACTACGTTCTTCTCCCTTTTCTCGCGCTATTTGTCTATGAGGGCTTTTACTATAAATGCTTTCGACAACACGCTGTCAATAAGAATCAATCATTGGAGAAAGACATAATAATATTTTTTATGGGACTGTTGAATTTCCTTTTCTGGTATTTGAAGAAATTGAACTACTTTGGTATAACGTGGATAGCAGGCAAAGCCTATATGTTAAGAGTAAGTTTTAAATCTTGTAATGGCTCATTTCACAAGCATATAAATCTTTTGCTACTTTTCCACAGAAGGAACGAGAAAGGGGGTCCAACTACGCTGGTCGACAATTTATTGGCTCGAATGGAGCAGTATGCCAACAACCTGGAAGCCCTTGTCCAAGAAAGGACTGCTGATTACTTGGAAGAGAAGAGGAAATGCGAAGAGGTCCTCTATCAATTATTGCCAAAGTAAGTGTTCACGAGCAGCCATTACATTGAAGCACAAACATGAAAAAGGAGGATAGTAATGGCAACGGTTATTTCCCCTCTAACTACAAGGAATGAGCTTAAACGGGGGGAATTTAAAGGGATAAAGGGAAATGGATGAGTTATCATAATTTAAAATGTATGGTTTTTAAAGGTCTGTAGCAAGCACTTTGATAGCTGGAGAAAATGTAAACGCTGAAACTTTTGATAGCGTCACAATCTATTTTTCTGACATCGTTGGCTTTACAGCGCTCTCCGCTGAAAGTACTCCAATGGAGGTTGGTAAAAGTTTGACAATAAAACCACACAGTGACCAACCGACAAGGACTAAACTGAATTAACTTGAAACTTTGTATTTTCAGGTTGTCAACCTGCTTAATGATCTCTACACATGTTTTGATTCTATCATAGAAAACTTTGATGTATATAAGGTTAGAAAATATAAAAGGGTTCATTATACTTCATGTGCTTTAGTTATACACGAGTAAGTCGCCTTCAATATGTGCTGGTGCTGGTTACTCAACAAACGATGTTGCTTTGATTTTCTTCATAACAGGTAGAAACTATAGGAGATGCCTACATGGTTGTATCAGGGTTACCTGAGAAAAATGGGATAGCACATGCTAGGGAAATTGCTCGAATGGCACTTGCACTTCTAAAGGCTGTCCCACGGTTCAGTATTCGACACAGGCCAGACTACAAACTCAAGTTGCGCATAGGGATTCACACTGGTAACCATTACTTTAAACATGAAGTCAAATGAATTCTTATTTTGAAGTAAATAATGATCAAAAATTTAAATTGACTACAGGTTTAGTGGCTGCGGGTGTTGTAGGGCAAAAGATGCCGCGATATTGTCTGTTTGGAGATACAGTTAATACCGCTTCCCGCATGGAATCTAATGGGGAAGGTATAGTTGATTATACTCCATTACTTTACACTTTCTATGTATTTCTAACAAAAAATATAACATATAAAACTAACATATTTTTTTATCTTGTAGCCTTAAAAATTCATGTAAGTTCAGCAACCAAACAAGCACTGGATCACTTTCAATCCTTCATATTAGAACTTAGAGGGGAAGTTGAAATGAAGGTACGATTATGCTTTATTATTTTAGTATGAAAATGGATGATGATGATGTTTATTTTTATGATGATTTTTATTTCGGACTTTACACAGGGTAAGGGGAAGATGACGACGTACTGGTTAGTTGGCGAAAGACAACCACAAGATCTCAAACCGGAAATAGCGGACACAAACCGCAAAAGTGTCAATAGTATTGGGAAGGATGTCTCATCAACAAACATAAATTTACTAATGAACACAGTGTCACCTACAACGTCACCTACAATGTCTCCTACAATGTCACCCACCCACATTGCTTCTCCTTATAATGCAATCAGCGTGTCAAATTCTAGTGTAACCACAACTACTTGCACAAGTCCAGACAATAATTGCTCCAGAGATAAACAAAGTGTATGCTTTGACAAAGACATTCCCAATTCCATCATAATAGAGCCTAACAGACGGCCTACTTCAAAAGAGCACCAGGAAACCAACAATATCTCAAAAAGCGTATCCAACAGCTTGATTGAGGCTTGAACTTAGTCAAGACTGCAAAACAAGTTTCTGGAGCGTGCGTAAACGGGTATTAGTAACCTTCTGTATGGTACATTTTTAGACAGTCCTACGATGGCTTTCCATTTGTCTCAACAAAAGTTGAAGGAATCCTTTGTCTAGCTTGTATTTTAAACTCCATAGCAAAGCTGATGCTTTGACCCAGTCAGCAGCTACCCTTCAATAGTTGGCGTAGCTTTGTTTGGCTAATAATAGTGTGAACAATTTTTAAAGTAGCTAAATGGAAAGTTTCGCAGGCCAAACTGTTCACTGAAATGGACCCTGCTGTGAGTATCTGTACGTATATACAAATATACAGCCATCCATTTACAAATCTCCAATAAGTTTAAGTTTTAAATCCAGGTATAATTGGCCCCACTCACGGGTCTTTGTAGAGGTCTAATGATAGTAATTGGTGCTTCAGAATTTAACTGAGTTTGATTGTATACCTGTAAATAATAAGGTAGGGCTATGTCAGTTTTATACGAATCGGAAGAAAACTATTTCTACAAACTGTGTGCAGCCGTAACATAATCCAAAGAAGGGAAGAAGCGCGTTGTTAAAGTGCATAGATAAGTATGAATTTACGTAATATATATACATAAGTATATTGAGCACATTATTGAATATTCTAGATATTAAGTAGTCAGTAACTTTTGTGAAGTAGTAATCATTTTTAGTTCTTAATTTCAATACGCTTTTTGTGGTAGCTTGTATCTTGTATTTCCCATTTGTAATAAAATTACCTTATATTTTGGAAGGATAAGAGCTAGTGTGTTTGTGGGTTGGAAACTTTATGAAGAACTGATTAAGAGTGTTTTGTTTTTGGCTGACGGTGATTTGTGTGAATGAATCTGTGATGCACAAGTACCACTACAATGTATAAAAACAATTCCCATGATTGTGCTAAAAAATTGTGTCATAAATGTACATTTAAACAAAGCATAGTCTAAGCATCTCGGTTAGACGATGAGTATTAATCCTTTGAATGACTGGCAGTACGATGCTTGGGTATTCCAACAAACTAAATATGTCTATTTGTTTTGAATGTAATTGAAAATAAAAGAAATACATTGATTATCAAACTGTCTCAATACTGTGTACTTTCAATTTGGTTATCGTTATGGACTTTTAAAAGACATTTTCTTAAAGTTAGCTAATATTGAATATACACTCCGACCTCGAATCATTGTATCATGAATCATTTAAACCAGCAAGCCATATAATTGTGGACACACCCCTAGTCATAGCTACGATTAATTACGAGTTGATTTGTCCCTAATAGCCATTACGGATAGATTAAACGAAATATCACGTCCAGACACTGTGTCATCGAAATACTCAGATTTTTTCAAGTGTTTACAAGCACTTAAGTACACCCAACCAGTCATAAAAACAAGGGACAAATCGTCAACTAAATTGAGAAAACTCTGCCAGTACTACTAACTAATCGTACGCATAAATGTAGGTTCATTTTATTTTTTTGATTCCAAAAGTAATGATTTGATTTATAACTGAAGATAGTTTCAAGCAAAATCAGCAATCTGAAACTTATGCAGCGAATTTCAAATTTTGAGTCTACAAAAAAATGTCTGAATTTACATGCCCTTAGCCCCATATTTTGTTCATGGCACGTGAAATATAAAATAGTAGAATCACCAATGATTTCAAAAATAAGAACAATTGGTTTTATTTATGCAGTTCTGAGCCATATATTACAGCTTATTTATCAAATATGATGACAATGCAATCTTAGGTATAGGCCTGAATTTCGATTTATGTTTCGATATCTTATATATGTATATTGTCTAATAGATTATTTTTTAAATGCATGGGTGTTCTTACATGTTTATTCCAAACGTTGTACTTGCTAATATTAAGTCCCGATCATACTAACGGACAGTTACCTGATGAAAAGCAAACTATTTAATACATGATATTCATTACAAAAATTTACACGATCGCTTGTTTACACTCTAGTAGTAACACTATGGTTCATAAAATGGCATTATGAATCATTAAAATTTTAAATCCTTGATTTGCTTGAGGTAAATCCGGCAACTTTATGTCCTTAATTTGCTGAGATAGGTTCATGTTCATATTTTTCACTGCCGAAACAGCTCTTGCTGGAGCAGCAGCAAGGCCAGCCTAAATAAAATGGAAATATTATTAGGAATTTGAATGTTGTAACCGATAACTAATAAATTTTCAGATATCGACTACACTCTAAAGTATTTTAAACTATTTACGACTATAAATTATTTTAGTACGCACCTCTTGTCTTTCAAGTTTATTTTGTTCATCAATCCGTGTGAAAATCTCAGTCATGTTGGTTTCTAGCACCATACCACCCATTACTAATTCGTTAAGGATGTAGTGGACCTGCAAAATATCATAAAGCATAATTTTAAACATTATTATCACCCCACATTATCAATCCGTGTGAAAATCTCAGTCATGTTGGTTTCTAGCACCATACCACCCATTACTAATTCGTTAAGGATGTAGTGGACCTGCAAAATATCATAAAGCACAATTTTAAAGTATTATTATCACTCCATATTTAAAACCAGTGTTGAAAAGGACATTTATCGTAACTAAATAGAAGAATAAAGCTTCAGTATAACCCACCTTATCAACATGGAATATCAAATCAAGTTCACAAACGTTTTCAAAGCATTTATCAAGCGTTTCCACGAAAACCTGAATCAGATCTAGGATCCCAAGCTCGGATTCCGAGGAGTCCACACAAAAAACAAAGTACAATGTGGCATAATGACGGTAGATAAGTTTGTAGTCTGCACCACCAATTAAACTAGTAAAAATAACAAAAATAAATAAACCACAAATGGCACAATTAGTTATCAATTATAGAATCTAATAATTTGTCAGCAGCTTTGTGTTTTCGCCTTTATAAACTGTGACAGAAGTTAAGAATACAATGGCCTTCACTATACTACACTACAGCCCATTTTGTTGATACATGTGCGAACAGTTAAAAGTAAACAAAGGCACCTACCTCCCTCCTTCCAAGAAATTGCATACATTGTCATCACGTTTGGAGACTAAATGGAATGTTTCTTTGATTATCTGCTGCTGCATTTCTTCAGTCTACCGTGGCACACAAATAAAAAGGGATTAGTTAACTTAAACATCCTAATAATTGTTGATTGTTTTTATTAAGGTCAAGGTCGTTGCCATTTAATAATTAACACGAGACTTACAAGGTATGTGTAAAACTTGCTGAGACGAGGTTTCCCATGATTATTGAACACCAAAATTGCCTTAATCATCGTTAAGCTTTTTAAATAAAATCCTTTCTAAACCCAAGCACAAAATCTAAAAGATATAAAACTTTCTCTTCTGGATCGTAACATAAAAAACCAATTATCTGGCTAATCTTTTCCTACAAAAGTAACAACGTAATAAACATTTGGGAATGACGAATAAGTCAGCAGTTAAGATCACTTAAGGTTAAAACCATAACGCGTAAATTAAGAAAACCACAGTCGCACAGGTGACAGTTGAGCTGCTAAGTAGTTGAATTCTTCATTGATTTCTTCTTTAAGTCCTCGTGAAATTTCATGAATCTCCCATACTCCTTCAAGTAGTTTGCAAAGTTGAAACAAGTAAAGTGCTTTGTTACGGGGTCATATCGCACAAAATAATTTTTATGAAGTTTTGAGATTGAAGGTGTAAAATTCTTCCGGATAATATCTTTATCCAAAAAAGTAAAAGTAAACCTGTCAAACGATAGATCCACTGAAAATAGGGTTGAAGCCATTGAAGTTATAACAACACAGAACACATAAATGTTTTTAGACAGCTGGTTATTTGACTGCTCCTGAATGAAAGTAGCTTTTCGCTGGTTGGATGTGGGGTGATAAAGAAAGAGTGTACTTTGGCAGCAGATAGCTTCTTAGTCTTGCAGAATATCCAACTTCTATGCTATGCTGCTGTACCTGTTTGATTCGGTTTGCAGTAGTACATGACGTTATTGTCGTGCTGCTTTTGATATGCTTTTCCAACGACAAATGCATATATCCTTCTTAAAAACCTACTTTCAACTGTTGTTGGAAACTCTTTACTCTTTGCAGATAAAATGAAATGCACGATATGTCATATGTTTTGTATGTAAAGTTTTTTTCTCATCACAAATCAAAAGTCTGTCCAAAAAATAGCACAACATCCAAGATTTATATGTGAGTGGCACGCAAGTATAAGCAGCTTGTACTTTTATTCAG
>JAANSM010003462.1:0-12851 GCA_036850725.1 Orchesella villosa | reverse complement strand
GGGAAAAAATCTCATTTAAAATGCATGTGACCTCCTCACCAATGCCGGGGGTCACAATATTCATGAAAGCCGTTCCACTGTGCATTCCACGTTCCATTTAAAATGCATGTGAACTTTCGAACCCCATATCTGGAGTCACAAGTGGTCCACAGGTCTGAAATTTCTTCAACTTATTTTTTGACCTAAGCTGTCGATTCGGTCCAGTAGTTTCCAAAATAACGTGTTTACAGACAGACGTGATATTGATCTCATAATCTACTGATGTACGCGTTTTCAACGCCGCTTTCAGTATATAAAAACATATACATACATATGGTGATTTCAATCTTATACTTAAAATCAGTTATGCCAAGCTAAAAATTATAAAGGCGTTTCATAAAGAGACACGTAAATATTATTTTATAATATCCACGAATACTTATATACGCAAGGTTACTTTCCCATAAAGAATGCTACACTTGCATGACAGCTTTGAAAATGAGGTTGTATACATTAGTTCTTTCACAGTGTTTCAAACAGTACAAACTTCACATCAAAAAGCTTTGTCCTAACAAAAATACCTACGGCAATAAACAGTTTACCTTGAAAAGGGAGTGAGTCAAGGAAAATAATTTGTTATATACAAATGTTGGCAACCTGTTTAAAGTTTTGCTTCGCCACGGCCAATGGCTATTAACAGGAACTTTTCAAACAAAGACGTAAATAAGTTTTCTCTAATTCGTATAGTTTGATAAATAGCCTCCTACAAAGCAAAAGTGCTATATAACACAACCACGTCGAAGTTTCTAGCGCTTTAAAAGAAGTTTGCTCTTCACAACTTGTCCTTTCTCTTTCCAAGTTTTTAGTACCAGACCGACGATGATTATAATGTGTATACTTTTGAGGGAACAGAGCAGCAGCATCTTCATGTAGTTAAGCTAATATATGTGTGCCTCCATTTATATACCATAATTGAGGCCTCCAATCCAGTATACACACTGGTCGTTTTTTAGTTAAACCGACTGCTCTCATTAATTGTCAGGAACATGAACCCAAAGTTAAAATTTATAAATAGGTAGATATTTCCCTTCTAATCTTGTAAAGCTGTTGTATCTGGTAAAGCACAACCCATTTAATTAACCGTCCACATCTATCGATTTCACCTTCCCAAACAACTTTCCACTTTTAATATGAAATAGACATATTCTTTAAAAGAACTACAGGTCATAATTATAGACTGTAGACCGGGTGAAAGTTAAGATCACTTATATTCAAAATTGGCTTTTATACTTTTTCCTATTTTTTATTCTTCAAAATTTTTAACATAACAAGTTCGCATTTAATATTCATTGTGGACAGTTTGCTTGTGGAGTTGTGAAATCCTGGCAGTCCACTTCACTCACGTAAATTGGCAGTGTGCACATACAAATATAATTTGTTTATAGGCATATTCGTCTGGTATGGAAAATTTCATTCCTAATTCCTATACCAATATTTCATACTAACCAACAGAGCCCATATATTGGAACTTGCTCAAGTGGATTTTAAGTTGATGGATACTTTCCTGTCATAAACCATGTTTTTGTTGGTAAACGTATTCATCATTTAAATGAGCTCGCAATCTCATTAGCCCTAAAGCCTCGTGAAGGCACTCTGATTTGATATTAGAGAGTGGCACAAGTGTGTGGGCACCTTTCCTTTCACCCAACCAATCTTTTCCAAATAAATGTTTGAACTTCTCCAACTAACTTTGTGTATTCAAAGTAATTACATGTCAAACTAACTTTCAGCTCACTTCGTCTTCCCAAAAAGCGTGGTAGTTTTGACAAGCGATACGTATAAAAGAAAATTCATGCATCTATATTGGTATGGGGAAGACAGTCAACCGAACGGAGGGATTTTACTTTCACAGAAAGCTTCGAAATGTCGCATTCGTTAGTAAAGTAAATAAGCGGATAACAACAACAAGTTTTTCTACAATGCTCCCTACTACTTTCTCCATTCTCATGTAAAATTCGGAATGATAGATCAATTTTGTTATGATTATTACGACTGAAGATGTGTGCATAATGCCAATATGGCTACGATGCTTATGATAAGTATTCGAATTCAAATTTATATATGGAAAGTGGGCTGAGCAATTTCATTTTGCTCAATTATTATTATTATTATGCACATAGAAGGATTCGAGGTAAAGCTTCTTATGTGTAACTGCTCGCTTGTTTTCGTCGGATTTACACTTGTTATTTTATTTGATAACTTCCTTTCAAATCGTATGCCTTTTAACTGGCTCAGTTGAAGGTTCTATTTTGAATCGATGCCAATTACTCTTGTTGACTGTTCAATAAAAACGGTCTGTCAAGCACAAATTCTACCACCGCTACTGATGTGCTTATTGAATCGAATATAATTACAGGAAATATTCTACCTTGTAAGCATATCTATATATGTAAGAGCTACACATTTGAACGAGAAGAGAAAGTTGATAAGTATTTGAGCCATAATTTGGGAAGTTGACTACACATCATCCAGAATTTTCTTTCGTAAACTAAATAGTTTTTGTTTGTTCACTCACAAATCAATGCCTACAAGCCAAGTTAGAAAGCATAAATGACTAACTACGTTATTATATGTTTTTAAGGGATGTGCATGAATGTACGCCAACAATTTCGGTGTGTTCATTAGCCTTTCTCTGGCTACCTTTTGTGGGTGACATTAAAGGAAAAGGGCAAAGACCAACTAATATAGCTCAGCCTATCATCAGCAGTAACAAAGTCATTATCTTTCGGTCGATTGACGTAAATTACAGGTCTCAGGAACAACTGTGCTACGACTACTGCGACTTTCGTCTTTTATTCTATCTCTTGTTTCTCCCGAGCCTCCAGACTCATAGTTTCTACCTTGAACCAGAACCAGACAAGAACAGAAAAGGAAAATCTGAAAATGAGTTTTTGATGCTGTTTCCCATTACCCAAAGTGTACATACATCTGTACATAGATGCATTTGGTGTGGGTTGTAAGAAAGGAGAGGAAAGTTGATAGTGGACGTGGACATGCTAGATTTTATCATCGCCTTGATTTAAAGAGCAATTCAAGTGTACCATTCACCAGTGAACTTTTGTCGTGGTGATGCTGATGATGTGCACTCGTCTCTCAATCTCTCTCTTTTCCTCCTTTCTCTTTCCGTGCACAGCAGGAGGAGAGAGAAATGGGAAAATCTGTATCGTTCATAAAAGATGCTGCCTGTTTTCTGTCACTAGCACATCACTTGACAGAGAATCTGGAGACGGCACAACTGTGCTCCTAATAACGTAGCTTACCTTATGCCACAAGTCGGAGGAAAAGTCCTGTCCTCCATAATGGGAGTGCTGCCCACACATATACGACGTATTCCACACTTGCAACCTTGTATGCTTGAATCGAATCGAACCGTGATTCAAATCTCGGAATGCAAAGAATCGAATAGTATAGAGTATCTTAATAAATATCTCATTATATTCAGAAATTCGCAGTTTCGAATCGACGAATCGCAACCCTGATTATATTCTTGTTTAGCAAATTAACAAGGCTGAGTGTAAAAATATTCTATCATTATAATTTAGATAGGTCAGACGTTAACTATATGTAATATTTGTAGCATTTTAATTTTTTAATATAACAGTTTATTCTGAGTTACAGTACATTTGAACAAAATTGAGTCTGGTTATTCTTTCGTTGGCTTCGGATCAAACATGAGCCAAATCGACAGATTCGAATCGTGGCTCCAGCGGACCCCAAAGTTACATGTCTGCATTTGTATGTTGCCTCTGGTTTGAAATTCTGAATGAGTTGGGAATAGGATACAGATAGATAAATCCATAAAAGATTTGAAGGTTTCTATATATATTTATCTACATGTAGACATTAATATGTATTATTGGATGACATCGTTTGTATGAGATTTCTAGTGAATTCATTATTGAACATGAAGTTTAACAATTGTAGAAATTCTTATTCCACGAATGATGTATATACCTATGCATCTAATAATCAGTGAAGATTGTCACAATAAAAGGAAAGCGGCTTTTGAGCTGACTGAAAATGGTGCAATCAGGCTTGCTCTTTTCCATTCTTTCCCTCTTTCAGTTTTTCCTGTTGAACAAGATGAAAATTTGTAATTTGCTACCTTTGAGTTTGACTTTTCTCCGCTTTCTCATAACTAACTACACGTTGGCATTTCATCCTGATCTTGAGTCGTATTATATATGAGTTTCTTTGGTTGATAATAAAATATTTTATATGAAAAGATGCATAGATTTTCCCTTTAGGATTTTACTTTCTTTATTATGTATCCACTTTACTTCTTTCTTACTTTCACTGCTTTTATATTTTTTGCTACAAAAATGTATTTTTCAACATTGCATATCCTGATATCCTGCCTGAGAATTTCTACAGAGGTTTATGTATGCACAAGGCTCTGCGTTACCAGCTTACGGCTGGTTAAATTATGGAAGAAGAGTGTGAGTTGTGCGAATTTTCTTGTCATGTTCATGTTCGTCAGCAATCATATACGATGATGCTGATGTTGGTTATCAAAATCATCATCAGAATCATCATCATCATTCTCTGACCTACTGCTTGGGGTGCTTTCCAAATGCTGGAAGTAATAGATGACTCGCTGCTACACAGCGTACAAAATGGAAAGAGTATCGTAGCCTTTTTTTCGTGCCAAGGAAAGGTATGATGATGATAAAACTGCCGCTTTAAGCGCCTGTGGGACATTATACACGTTTCATCTGACAATTCTCTAACTCTGTCTCCTTCTTTGGCTAGCAGAGGAATTCGACAAATGTTGTGGAAACTACATGTAATACGAGCCATACTATTGTGCTACAGCACATACTATACAGAATAGAGAGTGAGGAAAGATGTGTTTATGTAGCTAAAGCTAAAGTTAATGTTATGAGATGATGACAAACGTATATTCTTTCATAAATGTTTATAATATTCTCTACTGTGGGGTTCCTTTCCACTTTTCAAATAAACGTTTCTCAATGTGGCTTGTGTTGGCTGGGTGAGAGTTGGTTGGATGAAGTAATCTGATAAGAGTTATATATGCTGCTCCCCCCTATCTTTTTCGTAGCCACATAGAATTCTCAGCTGAATGATTTAACTTGCCTCTAGGTCCTTTTCTTTCTCGAAACCGGAGATTCCAGATGAAGACTTGTGTAATTTTAATCATGAAACGCTCTCTCTCATCGTGTTCTTTCTTCATTATGTCTGGGGAATATATGTATATACGTCTTGCATCTTCCTTCAGTTCACTCCCATTTACATGGATTTTGCAGCATCGCATCGTCGTTTCTACGTGGTCCTCACTTTATCATACTCATCATCAGATTTCCGTTTCGTTAAGCAAAGCAGATAAATGAGAATGTGATTGCGAGTTCGGCTTGAATGCATTCTTTTCTTGGTGGTCAGGGAAGAATGTGTACATAGAAGCTTATAGGGTATACTACACTTAAAACCCCAATTTTCTTGAAATTCTAGTCATATTTCTTAATTGGAAGATTTTCACCTTAATAAGTGAGTGTTCTACTTTTACTGCTAAAACGCAAGCCATTTATGTTGGGCTTGGAGAAGAAGCATATNTTAATTGGAAGATTTTCACCTTAATAAGTGAGTGTTCTACTTTTACTGCTAAAACGCAAGCCATTTATGTTGGGCTTGGAGAAGAAGCATATAAACTGAAGACACTATAACGTGACTGAAGTTCATATATAATTTTGATTGGTCAAAGTCAAGATGATTTCTTTATATGATTAACGACGCCGCATCTACTTCACTGAAGGTATAAAAAACTCTGTTTGCTATCGTAGTGATATTTTCCATTTGCACAACAGCATGCAAATCGGTCGCTTACAGTGAATGAAAGTGATGTGTCATTTTCGACTGTACTCATTTTCTTAAATCGATAAGCAACTGCCAACTTCGTGAAAGGTGCATGCAAAATGATAAAATGAAGACTTTAACGAGCCAATGTCGTTTCAATGACTGTATTGATGAACTTCAAGGTTTGTATACACACATCATTTTTTGGGAGATTGAAGGATATATGCATGAGCTGATTCCAACACGAAATGCTTTTTAGCAAACCAGCAAACAGTGATGATTGACGGATTTCCTCATCATGCTTATACTTTGAACATATTCATACAAAATGAAATCAAGAAACTCTGCACGAATGGAAATGAAACTTTTTAATGATGTTTATCTTCCATTTTTTCCAAGTAAACAAGATACAAAAATAGATTACAGTTGCACCCGTTATGATTGAATACGTGCCTGAAAAGTTTTATAAAATCATATGCCTGCTTGGTATGGCATATTATTTAGTAAAATACACAACGCAAACTATTGAATAACCGTGCGGACAATCAACTAGCAGCTCATTAAATGTAGACCTTCAAATTATGTAGATGTGGTATGGTATACAGTATATTATGAGAAAGTGGGATTACCAGGGGATATTTTACATACGATACGGTATGCGATAATGTAGCAAAGGATACCCTGATATTGGGGATTTTGCAATACTCGTATTTCGTGTATAATGCTCAAACGGGTGTGAAAATCTCTATAAACATGGACGGATTTTGGTGGAAACATTTCGCGTTTGTTTTGATTTCATTCATTCCCCTTCATTATCAAACTCTAACCATGTAAAACCAATGTTTTTGTTATCATTTCACAGATTTGAATCAAGTGCTCGAGTTGCGCTACAACATGTCCCAAGACGACTTCCGAATACTGGAGATGGTAATTCTCAAATCTGTGCCACAGAAAGCTGGCAGTTCACAGTGGAAATTTGCAGGAGCCTTAATTTACGCCACAACTGTTCTCACTACAATCGGTAATTTGATTTTGTCTCATTTCATGTAATTTACATCGCAACACTAACACGCACAAACATCAAACGCATACAGCATGACATACTACTTATGTATGTATTGGTATATAAGGTTGAGCATCCTTTCTTTGTCACAGAAATCAGCTCTAATCCAAATGACATGTCGTAGCTCTAGCTCCAAACAAAATTGCTTCTCCTTTTCCAATAAAGCTTCTCATCGAAAATTCATACACACTCACTGCATCATCATGATCATCATTGTGCTATATGGATTGAAAATAACCCAAAAATCATGAGAACCGTTCAGTTTACCAATGTTGCCACATAAAACGAACTAAATTCGCGTTGATGAAGACATTTCATACATTTCTCTCCAATGTCACGTATGCTTCCTATCATTTAGCACCAGTAGAAAAAGGCATGAAGCGAACAAAACCGCACCGTCATGGAGCATTTTCTTGTTTTCGTTCGACTGGAAAACCCACGAATGGTGTCTGTTACTAGCTTAGTGGAGTTCTAGTTAGAGAAAAGAGTAGCGAAAATTCCCAAGGGAATCTTGAAGCTAGAGAGCAGATCGTGAGTGGTAGTACTATCACGGGTTTTATATTCTTCCTATACATCCACATCTTCCTTTTTCCTTCTGATTTTTTTCTAACAGTTGTCGTGTTAGGTCACTGCGTGTACATTGGTACATTGCTAGTAGTAATCGTGGATTCATCCTAAGCCTGCTACATGCAGAGATTGTATTGGGTGATGACTAGCGGAGAAAGGCTCTCTAACGATCATACTAGAATTTCATAGAAAAGGAGCTAAGGAAAGTGGGCTTCTTGTACTTTATCTGCCAATCATACCAGATATTATAAAAGTTATGAGGAATGGGATAGATCCACATAGCTGCGGCATAATCATTTATTTAGAGTCTCCATACGGGCTTCCAGCGTCCATTCCCCGGGTTCCCTTTGGGTATCCTACATCATCATCATTCCGTATGCTATCTGTTGGTTGTAGGGCAACCTCAGTATTGAAGTACCTTTTCCAAAGCTAACATTATATTTTTCTCTTTTGAACTCCACAAATGATGCAATACCAAACTATTGGGTGGTTTTCATAATATGTAGGAGAATGAAACCTACATTTTTTATAAAGATTTGTATAAAATAGACGAAAAGATTTCCTTTCCAAAGGAAGTTCGTGATTTTATCAGGGTTTTAGAAAGATATAGCTTTAGAAAATGTTCAGCTTTCTTCATAAATTCATGATAAATATCGACTACATTCAACAAACAGACCTATATCGAAAATATTCTGCTGTATAATCGCCATCAGGTTTCCTCTTTGTATTCAACTTTTGTTGTCACACATGTAGTTTCGAGACTGTGTCTATACTGAAAAACGTAGGAAATAACTCAAGTGGCGGTTATGACATAAGCACCAGCATGAACAAGGTCCTTAAGAAGTGGATGTATTTTACTTTCTTTACCAACACAAAGTCAGAAACGCTGAAAAGATCACACCAGAATGGAGCAACAATACAGTAACAATACTTTGTTTTGTTAAAGAACTAGTCGAACAGATTGTACTGTGTTCAAAAGGGAGAAGGTTCGTTCAATATCTTATATTTTACGTGCTAGCTATAGTGTTTTGTTGTGCTGCCCAAAATCCCAACGTCCAAATCAAATTAGGCTAAGCATATGGCATGTTATGTATGAGTAATATGGTGTCCCCATTTGTTTATAGCTTCCAAATTCACTGTCATATATATAATAAACATTACATAGATGATGATGACGTTTACAAGTGTATAAGAAATGTCCTACTGTAATCTCAGTGAAGGACAAATAGACTAACCCAGAACCCTGAGCTTTCTCTTTCTTCTTTACTCATGTATGCATTACAATTGCCTCTTGTGCCAAAAAATATTCCCTCATTCCTTTTGGCACAATTCTAGATGGCTGTGCTCCATTATTATTATGCTTTTGGACACAATAAACTTGAACAAGATGACGGAGCTCCCGGAGTCAATGTACATTTTGTAGGCATATTGTAAGTGCATCCAACTATCTTCAGTAATACTGATACATATATAATAATATACGTACTTAGTTCATCGTCATAATATGAAAAAATCGCTATATAATCTGATATAAAAGTAAGACGTAAAACCTTTCGTTGACTTTTGAGAATTATTTAGGTATCCTAAACCGTCTTATGCATGCGGGTTGTACCATTGTGATAAGTTAAAATGGTATAAAAAGAAATAGGATAACAGAGGGATAGATATTTTAGGGAACAAAAATTGAAGTCAAGTAAAAATTATAACAGGGCCACAGCTGTTTCCCCCAAAATGCCAAAAAAGTACGGTTTTGGGATCAGCTTGAAAAAGAATCTCATTTCTTTAAGTAATGTGTACTTTACTCAGAAATTGTGTACATGCACACACTTGCCTGGTAGGTCCACTATGAAAGCGATCAACTCAACTAGATAGGATGAGGCTTGGCTTAAACTATGAAAACTAGAAAGTCGAAGGATAACAGAGGAAGAAATTATTGAAAAAGCAATTTTTTGTATTATTTGCTATTGTTCCGGTCCAGTTACATCTGCTACCATGCACCATTACCATTACATACAGTCAAGTCAATAACAGTATCAACGTCAACTTATATGTATACAGTTCTACTCACGCTAATCCGCATCTATACCCTGTGCCAAACTTTGAGCCAAAGAAACATTTTGCTGGAGGAAAGAAGATAATAACGTCATATCCTTTCTTTAGTGCTTATTATGTTTCCACTCTGGGCATTCCGAAAAGATGAATGTTTGCTTTTACACGATGATGGGATTGAAAGGAAATCTTTTCTTGTTATACACGAATAAAGGATATATTACAACCTACAAGAAAACTACAAGGTGGTCAACATGGGGTAAAGTTACTTGATAATTGGCTAATGTTACCTTATTCATTGCTACTTTCTAATCCAAGATAACAATAGGCAGCAATGAGCAATTACATCTTTCCTGAGCCAATAAGACATTAAAACTAATTAGGTAATGGATAATATGTTGATGGTTCTTAGTTGAGGAGCACTAATCGTAAGACTAATGATTGATGATACAATTACAACGAATGAACGACGCACTAAAACATGCGCAAAATTTCAGTTTTCACGGTAAAGACATTAACACCTTGGGTAAAAGTATAATTTCAAATCTCGCGCCATTGGCATTTCTTCCATTTTCTGCTTTGCGCGTTGCGCGTCACACCCGCCGGACGGATAAAAACTGCTTTTTCTTTTTTTGCCTGACCTCAATCACGGTAAAAGGACAAAATGATAAGCTCCTACAAGCTTTGCTTCTCTTTTCATTTTCTCACATTGGAAGTGGATGTGGTGTGTGGTGGCTTCACACTTTTTTTTACCATTTCATATTATTAACTCGGAATTACTTCACTCTCATTTCATATCCGGTTTAGTGAAGAAAATAAAAAGAGGATGAGATGAGATGACTATGGTCTAATAGTGTTTCGAAATGCGGACATGACCGACTTAATGTGGAAGTTGGTATTGGATTAGCTTAGCACTTTTTTTGCTTTTCGAATAAGAAAGAAAGAGAGTTTTGTGTTGTTATGTGGTCGTGGTGGGGTCCGTAGTCTGAAGACCCATATACTTTTTCTGTCATTACATTAGATAGCATAGTGTGGTATTTTATTTTCTTGAGTAGTGAGGAGAGAAAGTCGAGCTGCGGTGGATCCTCTTGAGAACGGTAAGCCTTTTTTATATTCTCTTGGTCGAGCATTTTATTTTTCTACATGACTAGCCTCAATCTTCTTGATTCTCTTTCATCTTCGTCAGAAATAAACCCATTCAGTTCTTCGGTTCTACTTTTTTTGCTGTGTATCTCGTTCTCGTACTTTGTTCCCATTTGCTGTTTTTCAAAAAAAAATATGTAGCAGCTCAAATCTCATCCTTCCCTTCTGGGCGAGGAGGATGAACAAGATGCCGTGTTGGCGATGATAATGGCAAATACCAATCTCTGTTCTAGGAGGATGATGATTAGGAGCGGAGGGAAAGGGACTTGTAGCTAAGCCGATGGAATACGACATATTGTGATAGTAATGTATGTATCCTTGTACATATATACAATGTAGTGTACTTGTTGGGGTATCAAAATCATAATAATGTTATTACCGTGATTGAAAGCTTTAATATGTAAGGACTTTCACAGCTACGCATCAGGTTATTTTGTTGTGGATGTATGCGCTGGTAGTTTTGGGAGTAGGCGAATTTTCACTGATGTGCTTTTCCGGTTGACATAGTGTATTTTATATTGTTCATTGCAAACGTATTGATAAAAATTAGCCATTGATGGTGTTGGAGCAGAAAATTGAAGCTTATTTTTGCAACTTTTTGAGTTGTTTGGTCCATCGACAATCACATAATCACAGAGTGGAAAGCAAAGTAAGTGGAAATTTCTGTTCTCGACAAAGCTTGATATTATGAGCTCTTCTGGTTAAATTGCTGTTTGTTGAGTAGGCTGTTGACTGTACTTCTGCACATTGGTAATACAGTAAGTAAACGATTAGTTAGTTCATATCTGGAACGGAATGGTACATAAATGGTCCAAAGACTTTAAATTAGGTATCGTCATCCTCTATAATAATATCTTGAAGAATGCTTGGTACGGAGTTCGTGGAATTGTTTATTAAATTTATAGACTTGAAAGAACGATTTGCTTCGCTTGTTCTGTTTTCTATTACATAAATTTCCTTATAAATCTACACGTATATGTATGTTACTTTATATATATAATATATACACTCCATCGTTTCATATCCTTTTTGACATGCGTATCCAATCAGCGAAAGACAAACTAATTTTCAAAAACAAACGAGCAAACTTTTTGAAGAACTTGTTATGAAGAGATTTGATAGAATTTTCCTATGGATTGATCCTGAGCAAACAAAGAACAAGCGAGGGACAGCATTCACTACGCCCACCATTATTTTTTTAGGTGAAATATGAATACTATTTTAGGCATAACATAAAATTATTTCATCTAGACTTCCTCCATGAAATACATTCCTCCTTGTGGGTTTGTGTAGGCACACTTAATTCACAGCGCGTGGTTTTCAATGATTAAGTTTGTTATTGTCATCAAAGTTGAAAACAAATCCTTTTCAGGTAAAGAAGGAGAAAATATGAAGTACGTATATCATAATGAGCACAGGCTCGGCTTCCAACTGCGTGTGGCATCAAACTCGTATAATGATGATAATAACTTCGATGAAGTATTTTTAGTGGATTTGAGAAGGGAAAGTA
Organism: Orchesella villosa; assembly: GCA_036850725.1. Classification (NCBI taxonomy): domain Eukaryota; kingdom Metazoa; phylum Arthropoda; class Collembola; order Entomobryomorpha; family Orchesellidae; genus Orchesella; species Orchesella villosa. Next base: position 669 of record JAANSM010003462.1, on the reverse strand, counting down.
GGGAAAATTGAGACATCCTAAATATAGGCGCATACCTTGCGAAGCGCTCAAATTCTAACCCTGCACACGTTTCCAATCTTTCTCTGATGATCGGTGAAATGGAATGAGAGAAGGAGGCATCATCTTCAGTTTCCTTTCATATTATAAAAATAATTCAATCCATCTATTTTTGAAGCCGTGCAAAAAGTCGTTGTAAATTGTTATCTAGAAAATGTGAATCACGCAGTTGAACAAAATAATGATCTCGCGTTGTGCTTTTCTCTTTGTGAAGTTATGTGAATTAGACAATAAGCAGGAGTAGAAATAGGAACTTTGAACAAGAATAAAAATATGTATAACCATCGCAAATCGAACTTTCGATCCATAATTACAGCCAGAAGTTCTAGATAAATCGGCCCCTGACTTACAATCTTCATTCAGTATTTTATATCATAAAGGAAGTCCCTGAAAACTAAAGAAGGTATCGAATTATCGAATCTAGACTACAATAATGCTAAATCTATAAAAAATGTTAGTTTCTCACTGTGCCCCATACGAAGTTTAGAACGAACAGGCGGTTGGTTATGCAATCATACTACTGTTTTTGTGGTAAATCAACGGTATCTGAAAATAGCATGGAATATGCATGCATGCTTTATACGGATCGTATAAGTACCAGCTACCAATTGT
>JAANSM010003461.1:0-12860 GCA_036850725.1 Orchesella villosa | reverse complement strand
TTTTTTTGTCACTAAAGCGGAAGACAGGGCAGATTCATGAAACAAGCATACAGCAACTTACAATAGTTGACACAGCTTTGTTATAACAACATTTCATACACAATTACTTTAAAGAATTTAGATTACAACTATAAACTTGCTGCGAGTATAGTATACTATTGATTGGTTAGATTAAAGAGTTGATCTTAATGTAAATGCTAGCAACAGTGTAATGTTGAGCTACGTAATAGAGTCTTGTAGTCTTATATTTAAACCTGAATTGAAGGTGGAGTTCATACATTCGAGTAGATATGTAACTCACCGAGAACGAGGATGAAACTCTACTTCTACAACAACTTCAGTCTATAATCTTGATGTGTTAAATTGAAGTAGTAATTAATTACGGGGTGAAACTCCATCTCAATAGTTGGAAGTTAAGTCTCATTCGCTCACAAGTAATTAAGTAAGAAGGGAACATAATGTAAGGTGTCGAGTTTGTTGAATAAAATACAGAAAAATTGCCGGGGGAGGAAATGCGGCGTTGGTGCTAGTAAAAAGGTTACCTTGTGTGCCTACCCTGATAAAGTAGTGTAAAAGTGAATGTTTTATGTGAGCAAGTATCTACAGTGCCACACTAAAGAAACAATATCGTATTAAGTATTCTACCCATTCTTTTTTTATTTTTGGTAACCAACATTTTAAGAATATAAGGAGAGACAAAAAGAAACCCCTATTGGAAAATACTTCATTTAAAATTTAGCATGGCTGTTTTAATAGAAAACTGGTTTGGGAATCTTTGTAGACCCATTATCCTTCCGTTTTTTAATGGTAACTGATTTACTGTGGACCGGGGATGAGCCTGCAGAATTGCTGTTATATGGCAAGCTAACACTGTGACCTTCTACGGAATTCTGACGAGATGGTTGGCGTGCTTCTAACTGCTCTAGTGCCAGCGTAATGTGAGATATTTTTTCGTCATTTGATGGTAATTCTAAAGCAGCCTTGATTAAATTAGCAAGCACCAACTCTTGTTGTTGATCGATAACTTCATGTTTGTTGTGGAAGAGGTCATCTTGAAACAGATTTCCACGAAGACGAGGACGAGGACCGACATTTGACCCATTCCACGTGTTTTTGCCAGCTGCCCGAGAGGTAAGTGGTGTACGAGAACCTGCAGGAATATTTCTGGTACTTCTCTGACTTGCAGCGTAAGTCGAACTTTTTCCATAAAATTCCTGAGACCCACCAGCTGAAAGACTTCTAGCTGGTCGTTTATTTGCGGTAACGGTTGACTTGGACTTAATAACTCCTGTGGTGCGGGGAAGCGTATGCGTGCCACTGGAATCACTAGTTTCTGCATCTGATATTCGCCCAAATGATCTTACCCCTTTCATTAATGGGGTTTCGTTGATGGGTTTGTGACTTAGGAACCACTCTACTGCTGCTGCTACTTTTGATTACCTTTGGCTGGCTCACGGTAGGTAGAATAAATTCTTCATCGGTAGATCTCGAATCTGGACGATCTAAGAGTTTAATAATAAGAATAAAATTTGAAATTTACTTTAACCAGTTAACTCTTTCCTCCTTATCCTTATATGCAGTTTAAAATTTTACCTTCGTCAGTAGATCCTGGTCGACTACGCATGCCAATATGCTTACTTCGATATTGGGATGGCGGTTGCTTGAAATCTGGAGCAGAGCTTGAGCCATTAATTATTTCAGTCATCAACTTCGTGTTATCAGAAGTCTTGTACCCTTCATCAGAAATCTCCGAGCCAGAATCACTCAAATCTACTTGCTTCTTACTTGCACCGTAATTAGGGGTGGAGTGTGCAACAGGATCAAAGGAAGTAGATCTATATATCAGGCAAAAAAAACATAATGTAACAACAGTGTTGTAAAATAAACTACTTGGTTGATCCAAGTTTTAATAATTTAGCTAATGTGACTGGTGATTTGTATTTTTTGAAAAAGTGCTGACGTTTCAGACAAATGAAACTGCATCCCCAATAAAATAATGCGTGCTTAAAATTCTAAAAAAATAACCAAAAAAGTCGAAAAAATTTGCAAAAGAAATCCTTAATCCTGTGCTCCATGCTCTTATTTATCCATGCAACAGCATGCTTGCATTCCAAAGTGTTCGCTGATAAATAATGCTTAAATACTTTTGTATCATAATGTTGGTGACGAAACGGAAGGAAACAATATAGAAATTGAAGTAATGTGTGCAGGAAGATGCGAAAATCGTGCTTTAATAACGGACCTCTTATAATATAAAATGCAAACAGAAGCCCAAAATATTGCAGTGCAACTGGTCAGAGTTCTTCCACCAAAATAACAATTTGAAACTGACAGTTACCTTAACTGATCTGATGTGTTCTTTCCATGATGACTATTAGCAATGTATCACATAATAGTTTTACACTTAATTTTGATGTTTATATGAAAATCGTTTCTGGGCGAAACTATATAATAAGTTGTAATGTAAAATGTGTGTATAAATTATGTTCAAAGCATACCTTTCGTATTCGACCTTCATGCGAGGTGCTACTCCATCTCCTTTCATGATTAGTTTTGAAGCTACGGTTGCTCGGTGTCCTAAGAGGAAAAATATTAGAAGGATTTTTGCATAAAAATATTGATTTCAATAAAGATCCAGCTACTTTAAGAATGTGAAATTACCTGCGCTACATCGACAAGGATCATGTTTATCCAGATAATGCGCTAATGTGTCCCAACCGCCACCAACTCGCACCATCACATGGTTTCTTAATATCTGTAAAAAAATGTGAAGCATTGTTAGAACTCGCCGAAGTAATATAATCTTTCTTAAGCATAAACTACTTTACAACAAAACATTTAGTTACTACTTAATAAAATACATATCTGAAAGTTCAACTCATATGAAACTTACGCGGACGTAAATCATGACTTTCGTATTTCCAATCCGATATTTGCCTTCTGCGACACGAATCATGGGAAATTGTGTGGGGCAGCTGCATCTTTCAACGAGTTCCCTAACCTAATAAGAATATTAATACGAAAGTGTGTTTTAGCATGTTTGGTCAGAAGATGAATCACCCGATTCAATTCTACAATTTACAGATCTTTATTCATGTAATACAATACCATTTCATCAAGGGATCGTAAGTCATTCGTGATGATTTGAGGTATAGGGCCATATTCAATGTATGACTCTTCCTCCTCTCCAGAACTGCTTAGTTCTTGCCCAGTGTCTTTAGCAATATCCCGGTCAATCTCTTTCTCGAATTGTACAAGCAACGGCGTTGCCATACCAAAGTAGGACCCACGACGTGCAACCTAAAGAAATGAAATGGAACAGAGTGCGTAACAACGACAAAGAAACATCGCCTACTAACATCAGACACCAACATTGCGTGAGAATAACAAGTTGCAGAAATTATTATGAAACAACTCACCTCGAGAAGGCAAAGGATCACATTTTTTTCATGTTTTCTTAAGATCAAGTCGTCTGACTCAAAAAGTAAGCACTCAAAAATCCCCAGCTTCCGACACCATGTAATAAAGTTATGAACGTTGTCACGTGCGAAAAATGTTTCAGATCTCGCATTTGGGTTGTATGTAACCTCTCCATTAGGCAGCTTCCATTCTTTTCCCCAACATTTGGGCAATTTTCCACCAGCATTGATCCATTCCACACAGGCACGTTTAACATTATTTGCATGCTGGAACCAACGACAAAAATGTTTTAGGACAGTGAATCTTTTATGAGGGTCAAAATAGCAAGGGAAACAAGTTTGATGCTAAAGCGTACATTCATCTCTCATAAATAAACCACATTAAAACTTATCCCCTCTCAAATTGCCACACTACACAAGTGCTATAAAATGCATATTGCATCTGTTACATTGTTCTGAGCTACATGTGCACGATCCTCCCCTTAGGTTTTCCAAAATGTCAGCATAAAAACTTGCCAGTTCTCCAGTACATAACTTTTACCATAAGTCTTCAAATCATGTAGTAGTCTAACAATCTAGCAAACATTGAACACTTTAGAAACTTTTTAGATAGTCGTTCGTGACATCGACTGTTGGTGAACTTTCTTCTAGATAATCGTTCACATTCTTGTATAAACTTTGAAATTCATTTATTTATCCAAATATAATTAAAACTAACACATAGCTGGTATCTATCAAGATTGGAACATAAATGACCATATAAGCCAAGTTAACATTTTATTTCCGAAAACAATCATATTAATTACATGATTTATGATTCGTTTCCATTACTGTGGTTATATACATGTCTATATACAAATGTAAATGTGTAGCTAGATATCATGCTTACTTTATCGCCAACCATGTAGCAAGTTCATTAATAGATATTGTCAAATTGATACATACCATGACGCAAAAGCATACCATAATCGTTGCAATATCATGACACGCATATTATATTAAAATCTCAGCATGCGATTTACACAATCAACAATTGCTGCGTACTTATCATATCATGTTACTTCCTAATACTCGTAAAATTAATCAAAGTTTGGATAAAATTAATCGTGTATCTGTTCTTACAAAAACCTCAAAGGGTTCATTACCAACACCAATGTCAAACCAATGTTTGTATCTGCACCATTATGCTACTTATGCCACCCACAAAGGCCCAATAATGCACGATTTTAGCAAAAAACAACAAAGAATCTCTGTGGTAATCGACAAGCTAATAGGGCTGTAAGCTGAATGACTGCTTTTAGTACTGCTGCAGGTAATACTAATAATACAGAAACTCGTTCACTTGTTACTAGGAGAGGTGAGACGTCAGCTACCAGCGTCGAATTATGTATGATCCAAGTGATTGAGAACTAAACGATTGTACGTTACACAAAGCACCCGAAACTAATTAATTAGTGCTGTAATTACATTCATTTAATGCAGGAATAGGAAATTAGTCAAAAGTGTATCTTTTCAAGTATTTGCATTTTTAGTATATTATTTCCTGAAAGACGTAGCTCTTAGTTTATCCTATAAATGTCAAAGACGGTTTCATGGACAAATCTTATAAAATCTATGTAGCCAAATAAAATCGAGAATAAAATTAATGTAGCTCATATACCAATAAGTAAATAGGCTACAGATCCCAGATTTCATAGACTAAACTTAATAATGTGATTTATGAAAATTTCCCGAAGTTTGTTTGCAATTTTGTGTACCCTAACTCATCGTTCACTTGCAAAGCAGTGGATTGGCGTGGTTGAGTTAAGCACATAGTTTGGAACTAAATACTTGCACTTTGTCATGCAGTAGCGCGAGCATGCAAGCCCAAACAAAGGATGAAAGGGAAAGAACCTTTGTGCTTTTGAACTAATAGTGTACCTATAGCTAGAAAGGAGTTTGCATAAAATAACAGTGTTTCACACATCCATTCATTGAAAGTTTCATCTTCCATTTTGCGTAGTCACAGCGGAATTCAGATCACAAAGATTATTATTCAATGTTGCTTACACACAACTAAAATAACTACTTCAAACAAATAGATGAAAGTTACTTCCTGTCGAATGAGTATTCACAAATGGCAACTGTAAAGCGGGAAGCTTACAATGAAATGGTAGTTGTGAATAGGTTTGTTTAACGAGGAATAATAATATACTAGATACTTGATGAAATAAAGCTATATTGTTGAAAAAACAAGTGTACGCCTCAGACTTTGAGTTAGGTCTGAAACTGACTCACAAATCAGATGAAAATGTTGTTCTGTATTTGTACCAATTATCAACTGCGCTACTTAAGCTGACGTGTGAAGATTGCCTAATACATGATATATTGTGGTATGAACCACGCTGACAAATTGACCAATACTTTATCTCTAGTTAGTGTTTGGGCAACTTGAGAGTGAATGTTTTTTTTTGAAAATCTGATGATAATTTAGCAAATATACATGACACATGAGTACGTAGTTTTGCAATTCTATTTGGATGGAACAATGTTTGTAAAGTGGAGTAAATCGCAATGAAAAAATGTAATAACATTGTAATATTTACCTTGCATAGGACGACGCCAGTTTCTAGACACTCCATGAATGTGTGAGGTGTTATAGACAACTCTGGGTAGAGTGTGCTTAACCAGTCCGATAAGTCTTCTTTCATCGCCCAAAGGTACTCGTCACTCGTTTTGAACGGTCGAAATTCCCTTAAGGTTAACATTTGGGGTCTGATAATATCCTCCGTTATGGGGATACGCGCAGCAATGATTCCTTGTGTGGCCATTTTATCAGAGTTTATTTCGCAAATTGAGTTTTACAATTAGCGTCAACTCTCAACTATATCACTCGAAAAAATTTGTTTGTCGCCACTGTAAACGTGGGTGGGCACTTTGATTCAAACCTGTATTGAAAGAAACAAAAAGCATATTGTTAGAGATGAAAGAATTAGGTTCATTTAGTTAAGCAATAAGCGGCGTGTAATTCGAATCCTGGTTGCTTAACGTTGGAAAAACACACTAGACTTTCAGTTTCGCTCTACGTCAGCTCATACCTAAGTTCTTAATAATCTATTTGTCACAAGCCATGATTGGGGGATCTTTTACTAAACCGGTTGTCCAAATATTGGAGTGAAATTTAATATTCAATGAGTAACAAAACGACAAGTAAGATTATTTTGCACACAGAGTTAAGCTTTGTCCACACAGCGTTTTAGCTTGGTCTACGCCTACACATACAAAACCGAGCTGAGGTACTTGACTTTTAATCCAGATAATTCTAAATTTTGAATTGACTTTTCTACGCTATGCACAGGGATTAAGATAACATGCCATTTGTCAGGCCTGTAGAATTTACCCAATTAAGATACGACCAATGTGGATTGTGTGAGGCTAAAGTACAATGTCATATGTATCTGTATATCAAGCAGATTTTAATATACACTGACTGATTGTTAACCTTTCTGAGCAATCATGATGCTATGCTAGACTTTTGTATCGCAGTTATAATACTTAACAAATCACAATCGTCAAAATTTTTACTAACTAGGAACGACATTTCAGCCCGTCCACCGAATAGTTGCCCTTTCTTATCTTAAAATAACTTAACACAAGTATGTAAATCTTTGATAACCGGCTTTCTACACAAAATATTCATGATGAAGGTCACGAAGGTGACTTTATTGTTGGTTGTGCAATAAAGAAATTGATGTTGTCATACAGCAGTACAAGTGACGTACACAATACAAGTAAACCAAAAAACGGCACATATGTCAAACAGCGTGAACAGTTAGACGATTTCAACAACTGAGGAGAAGGCAGACAAGACGTTTAATCTGATCACTTGCCACCACCATCATCACCATCACTGTCTTAAACCAATGTATGACGTTTCAACCACATTTACAGTTTACAAAAAGTGCGAACAACATGACAACATCAAACATGCAGACTGAGATATAGGTATCGCCCAAAAGTAAATTTTCCTAGAAGACTCCAGAGGAGTTACAGAGGGAAGTATTATTATTTTGCTAAACTACAATATAAAATGCTATCATGATAACGATAAAAAAGGTTTGTGTAAATAGTGCCATGAAGATTTTTACCTCTTGCTCTCCCATATCTTTATGTTTTATGCACATTTAAGAGGTTCAATCAAGCATGAAGCATAGTAATAAATTGTGATGATAGCAAAAAAAACCAAATCTAATAAAAAATTTCACACAAAAAGAGCGCACTGAATTATATTAGTTGCCTGCGAACATCACACTGATAAAAAGGGAATAACTGACCAACTGCCCAGAAGCAGTAAACGTAAACCATGGCATGGCAGTAGCCAGTCACCAGTTAGCTTTGTGTGAAGTATGCAGCAGCGCGCATGCATTCTTGGTGACGAAACCGGTTTCAGGTTTCTTCTTGATGTCGTATATTTGAGGGATTGATGATTGATGATATAAAGACAACAATAACCGTAGCTAAATGCACATGCACATAGCTAACAGACAGTTTTGTTCGCAAGTTTGTAGGAATTTCGGCCGATTGGGATTTTTAATGCTTGCTGTTCACAACAAACAAATCATTTGTAATGAAACTTGTAAATCATGAAAGAGCATCATTCATTACACAAAGACTGAATCGATGCCGCTACTCAACAGGAGCAATCTTTTTGCCATCACGATTTGAATGTACAGCAAAATGAACAGCAAGAATTAAGTTAGCGTGCACAACCTTCGCTTGCTGACAGTCCAGTTACATCAAATCAAATCAAACTAACATTGAACATTGAAAAGTACTAATTATGCTAAAGGAGTTGTCGAACTGTTGGCTCGCCATTATCCGATTTATACACTCTTGTCTGTCATGATTTTGTAATTTCACAATTTCATTTGAGATAAGCAACTAACGCGCATTTACCAAATGACACCTCATCATTTCATGCGACGTTGTCTATTGCTACTTTTTCTATTCAGAAAATACACCAAATCAAATTAGCTATACTGCTGAGGTGAGAGACATTACATAATTTTGAAGAGGCTGAGGTTGTAGGTCTCGGTTATTATCGCATTTTGTAACAGTTTAGGAGTTATAAACAAGCACGCCGTCATTTTACTTTCAACCCAAAAATGTCAATGCATTTAATTGATATGACGCTGTTCTTTATAAAACTGTAATATAGTAATTCCTGTCTTCCCTTCCCTGTTAACAGTACATGAAATAATTGAATACAATTGCAATTTGCAATGTTGAGTTACACAAGGTAATATCTGGCTAAGCTGATGAGAGTCAGAAAACTTCTTGCTGAGCTAATAATTGTTACGACAAAACGAAAGCAAGTGGAGATTGTTCATTAATTGTAAATTAGAAATGCTTACCTACAGCAAAGTTTTACCGCATGCAGTTGATGCAATATAAAACACAAAGGGGGCGACTAAGAAAATACCTGATAGTTAGTTATTAAATTGAAAATTCGTATTGAAATCACTTTTCTCAAGACTGCAAATTTCTGGTTAATTAAATCAATCATTGAGAACTGACAGACAGGAGCTACTTTTGAGGTGCGGTAAATATCAACAACAGTAAAAGGAACTGGCTTTATACTAATCGTAAGTTCTTTGCAGCACATCATAAATAATATCAGTGGATTCTTAAATTAAAAGTCAAAAAGTTATTGGGGAGAACTTTTGACTTGCTCATCATTTGCCAATTAGCTATGATTGAATTACGAAATTCAATTTTCCATTGTGTCTCAACTCAAAACTTTTGCGCTCTTAATTGAAACCAAATGAAAAATATCTGAAGCCACCCACTGATATAATTTGAAACATGACGGCTAATTGTAATGAAAATTACCGTATTCAGACCAATTTGAACGAAATGACTTCAATATAAGGAATAGAAAGAAGGTGTGCGTTTGCAAAGCAACACAATTACTTAATCAATAATCATTCTCTATAATTATAAGAGACAGACAAGTTTATGACAGATGCAAACAAGTCAGCTAAAATGTTTTCAAAATGGACTACGAAAAGAATAATATTATTTTATCACAATACTTAGCAACTTCAACAATAATTGTAAAATACCTGGGCTACGAAATAATGACCACAAGTCCAAACATTACGAAGAGATCTTTGCAAATTATTGTAAACAATCACTTATTTTGGCAATGGCCCAAATAAACCCCTCCTATTGTGTAATTGAAAAAGTATCAGTTGAGTACGTAATAAAAATTTCCAGATTCACTTTTAATCAAATATTTACTCTATGACGCAGAAGTAATCTTGTCCCGTTTCATAGAATAGAGTACGTGCGTATAAGAATTTTGGTTAACATGTAACTGATGTAACGTAAATTTTATATTCGTATAAACGAAGATGCATATTTGTACTTCTATTAACTTGTACTACTACAAAGTTTTTACTATTTCTGCAAAAAATATTTCTTCCTAAAAGAAATGTTTCAATCAAACTTCATATGTGAAACTTTCGCTTACACTTGAATTCCTTTACTCTGACCTGTCTTGACTAACTGCTACAAATGGCAATTTTTTGGAAATTAACAATCCGTTGAACTTGACAATTATACAGCAGGAATAAACATTTGATCTAATTAGCTGTTTAGTTGCTTATCTTGACAAATGAATAGACATTTCAACCTGTTTGTCAGATGGATACTGTAGATGAATTGAGCTCATTAAATTCTGTCAACAATAGTAAATTAGTGGAATGCAAATGACAAACAACTGATCATTACATATTTTACAACTCAAGGTCACATCCAGCCGTTTTGTGACTCATTAAATGGCAACAGCAAATATACTAGTGTAAATACTAAACGCTTGTACTTACTTTTTGAGGTATTTGCAGAGTGTGCAATTTTCCAATTCGGAAAATCAAGGAAAGGACTTTTCACTTTCAGTATATGTACCAGAAAACGTAACTATGATGCTATGTATTCATATACTTTGTTTGAACTTCCAAAATCTATTTCCAAGCAATCACTTCAAACCAATTAGTCGGAGGAAATAGAAGAATTGAGGAAACACGAAATATTTTTCTTAGGATACGTGAAAAGGACACTAACACTGCACTATCTATATATCTTGTCTTGTCACAATTGTGAACGTTTTTGAATTGCATGTGACGAAACAACTAAACTAACAATGTGAACTATGAAGTGTGCTTGGTATCTCGTTCCGGATCCGATAACTTCACCCCAACTCATTGCACGATTTTGAGAAAATGACATCAAAATGACTTGTGCAAGAGGATTTTCTCTCATGACAGATAATGCGTACGTACGTTTGTTTCATCATGACATCATGCATCATAGAAAATTATCAGTAAATTTATATTATATATGTTGGTGCACAAGACTCATGTCACTTTTCAAGTGTGATGTCAGTGTTAAGCGGGATCAACATCTTTATCATTCAATTCAACAAAATTCTACTTTATCAATTCATGAAAATTATATCGTTGTCAATTGTGATCATAACTGAATAAACTTACGTATAATATCAGTATATCAGTCAGAAGTTTTGTTGTTCTGAAAAAAACATATCCGGACTACACGTTAACTTATCGAATAAGGTGGTCATATGCTCTTTCACACTTCCATGTATACCTACATATATCCCATATCGTTTATCTCAACAGCTCTACTGGTGAAGTATTTTAGAAATTTATCATTCAAATTGATAACAACTTATTATTGCAAGTTCAAGATTCGTGTATTGTGTCACATAACCAGATAAAGGCTAAAATAATCCATAACAAAGTAAGTATGAAGTGGGGAAATGCAAGAAACTCATGTACTCATTATATAGATAAATTTAGAACATCAATAATATCCTTGCTCTTTCTTCACATCTCTGTTGGGCAATTGATTGTTTAGCTGTCAATACAAGTTGAGCATCCACTTGAATATTTATAGCAATTAAATATCCGTGCAGTCGTACTGTCCGATAATTTATTTCTGCTATCGAAATATGAGGGTTTTATCTTATTATTTTAAATAAAACACTTAGGGAAATCCTTCACTTCACCTCAATTCATGCGTATGGCAACATGCTTCAAGTTGACGTATCTATTCATGCTTAAGACATTTTCGCTCAAAGGCAGGTTGGTATGCAACTGGCTGAATTCTACGCTTCTGGGCTAAATATACAGAGAATTCCATTATTATTGTTGGACTAAACTGACCATGTCAACTGGCTTTTGAGAATCGATGCTGTTGGTAAAATTTTGAAGTTGATCTTCGATAACTTGAAAAAATTTAAAGTTATTACTGGTTGAGCAGCTAGCAAGTGGATAGTGATCGGCTGTATTTTTCATAGCATCCTATTGGGCGCAACTTGAACTTGTCATAAATTGAGTACTACCCCGTTATCTAAATTCTTTGCCTGTAGCAGACTAGGCGAGGCATGGGAATGATGGAAAATCATAAAGATCAAACTGATCGAAATACACACATAGTCCAATACATCTATATCAGGAGAAGAAAGCTTCAGGGCTGAATTCCTGTGATAATATCCAAAAAAGCTGCATAATAAATATATCGTGCAAGGGACAACGAGTGAACTGGTCGGTTACAAGACATGTTACGAGGAAGAAAGAACATTCAAAAATGTTATTGTCCACTGACGGACTCGGTGTTACAAGCGGTAGATGACATTTGAGAATGTTAAAATCAATTCAAATAGTTACAATTATGCATGAAATCCATTGTAAGACAAACGATATGATATTACGCAAACGCAACTACGACATTCTTGTGAGCAGTTGTAGAGTGAGTCACGACAAAGCACCAGGAGGCATAATAACAGAGAGTTTTGTGTTTCGACTCAAATGTTAAGACGAGTTATAGAGTAGAAATAAAAGTTAAACGAAGTAAAAAAAGTTTAAGCATGTGTGCAAGTGTTAACTTAGATTTTACTTGTTTATGAAACACGAGGAGCTTGATCAATATGTTATTGAAATAACCTTAACCTTAAAATTATTACACCTGCTCAGTTTCTAATTACGTCTTCCTCCAACACACACCTGCTTATATTATAAATAAAATACTTTTTGCTACTGTGCCGATTGTAGAACGCAATCTTCAAAGAAAACTGACTGTGGTAATCACATAATGCTATATTTAGAGCGAATTGCACGAATACCGACAGCCTTCTGATTTGCGCGGTTCCGATCTGCTCTGTAATGTAAACAAGTATGTAATTTCATGGTATGCAAAGCAATACCAACGTTTGCTGGAGAAAACGTGCATAAAATACTAAAATATCAGCTTTTTAGAACAGCTTAAATGGTTCTTCTTTTTAAAATTTTTAAAATTGTTAATTATTTAGTATGCAAGTAAAGTCAGTTACATTAACCCATAAGCGATTGGTGACAAGCCATTTGAACGGCTTGTCACCCT